>APFE030011376.1:3031-23393 GCA_000404065.3 Pinus taeda
AGATAGAAATCTTTATATAAAAATTGAAAATGACAAATTGCTAATACTTGTTGTGTATGTAGATGATATTATCTTTGGCAGCAATGAAGAAGCTATGAGTCAAAGCTTTGGCTTTGTGATGCAGAAAGAATTCGAAATGTCTTTGCTCAGAGAACTGACATACTTTCTTGGATTGCAAATCCAACAAAATGAAGGCAGTATCTTCTTGTCTCAAACCAAGTACCTCAAGCAGATTCTGAAGAAGTATGGCATGGAAGATTCGAAACTAGTATGTACCCCTATGGTTACAGGCTGCAGTCTCAGTGCAAATGATGAATCAACAGCAATGCATCAACCAACCTATAGATCCATGATTGGAAGTCTACTTTATTTGACAGGTACCCGACCAGACATCATGCATGCAGTAGGAATAGTTGGAAGATTTCAGGCAAATCCTAAGGAAACTCATCTTCAGGTAGTAAAGAGAATTTTCAAATATCTTCAAGGAACTCAAAACTATGGCTTATGGTATCCTAAAGATACAAATCTCACTCTTCAGGCGTATACAGATGCATATTGGGCTGGAAGTGTGGATGACAGAAAGAGCACAAGTGGTGGTGCATTCTTTATGGGTTCCAGATTAGTATCTTGGTTCAGCAAGAAACAGAGTTCGATTGCATTATCTACAGCTGAAGCAGAATATGTGGCTGTTGCATCCTGTTGCACTCAACTCCTTTGGATGATGCAAACCTTACAGGATTTTCAAATCACTTGTACACCACCTATCTCCATCTTATGTGATAATACAAGTGCAATCAGCATTTCAAAGAACCCAACCATGCATTCAAAGACCAAGCACATACCGATCAAGTATCACTTTCTCCGGGAACAAGTGTTGGAACAAAAGGTCAAATTGGAGTATGTTCCTTCTAAGGAACAAGTTGTTGATATTCTCACCAAACCACTGCCCAGGGAAACTTTTGAATATCTTAGACAGAATCTGGGAGTAGTTGATGCATCATCTTGATGTTAAACTTGTCTGTTTCAGAGAAAAAGTAGTGTATGCGTGTTGCCTAAGGAGGATCCGCGTACATACGTCAGTTTGTGCAGAGACAGTCGCGTATATGGAAGCTTGATGGATATCAAAAGGGACAAGCTCTGATTGAAAATTGTCTGATATGGGTATGAAAGAGATCATCTGGCACTAGTTTAGGGGGCGCAGATAACTTCTAATGATGCATTGTTGGCATTATCTTAGAAGCTTTTGGTTCTATTTCACAGTTGTTGTTGACTTCTGGTAGAACAGAGGCAGGGGGAGAACAGAAGGAAATCTTGGTTGCTGATCTGAATGGTGATTGACAGACATTGCCGCTATCAGTTATTGGTGACTTTCATAAGTCTTGCTCTGCATATTTCGTCTCTATGTCATGTATCGCTTTTATGGTGTCAAGGTCATGTAACAGCCTATTTTGGTTTCCCCACTATGCCTGGAATGAAGATGTATTATACTTTGTTGTCATATATAATTTTATGATGTATCCCCTCTTGGTTAGGTGAATGATCCCCACATAGTTGGGTGATGGATGTATGTATTGAGTCTTTTTGGTGATAGGAAGGTATTTTATGATGTATATGTCATGGTTCTTCTTAAAGAACATCTTTTATAGATTTTGCCTACAGTTATGGGGAGCATGGCCAGCACAACATAACAGAGATTTCAACATGTACTCAGGGGGAGCACAACCCTTTGCCCTTGATGACAAAGGGGGAGAATGATCTTAAGGATCTTGGTGTTGCCATCAAGTCCAAAGGGGGAGATTGTTGGCATTATGGCATAGGTTTGATGCTATGGCACTGGTGTTGTCCTTGATGGCAACTCTCTTTGGTAACAGATCTCAATTCAGGCTTTGAGAATGAAAGAAAAGGCATATACGCAGGTTCATCTAGAGTAAGGTGCATATACACGCGGGTTAGACGTAACAAAGGCGCGTTTATGTTGGAGAACTTGCTTTTGGACCATGGTAGTTAGTCCTTGGGATTTGAACCTATGGTTTTGGACCACGACATCTCGTCAGATGTGTAGATCCCTAGTATTGGGTCCATGGTATTGGTTTATTATGGTTTTGGACCGTGGTATTGAGGAAGGCCTAAGACTATAAAAGAGGAAGGAGATCATGTGGCAAGTGGTCATCTGAATTATTATTGAATATCTGAAAAAGTGGTAGATCTGGAATACTGGTAATTGGGTTATTGTGCAGATCTGGATTTAAATAAAGGAGGAACCTTAAGCGCAAAGAAGAAGTTCTATTGATGGGTCATAATATTTAAGCTTGAATGATAGTATCTTTTTATGATTTTGGTCTGTTATATGTGGCGCTTGCTTGATCTATAACACTGATAATCTGGGTTAATTAGTGTTTTTGAAAGTTTGAAAGAGCGAATTATCCTTTATAGATCTGTACGCAGGTTCAGTGAAGCGAAGGCGTGTATACACGCTGGTTCAGTGAATGAAAACGGCGTATACGCAAGTTGTTCCAAACACAGAAGCGTATGCACGCATGTTGCAGGTTATTGAAATGGTGTATATACTTTAAGTTGTGATCTAGCTACTTCTATTTATTGTTGCTGTGTTCTGGGCTCAGTTTTTGGTGTGTGGTTTTTGGTACTGTGTTTTGGGTACTGCTGTCAAAGAAGTATCTACTTGATTAAGATCTAATTGGTGGAAAGGAGATTGGTTGATGGAGAAATTCTTGATGATTGATTGATGTTCATGGATCCAGTCTGAAAATTTATGAAACGTGGTCCCTTGAAGAAAGAGAAGGTTGTAGCCTTCTGTAGGCCAGCACCTAGGTACTAGTATCTTGGCTAGTGCAAGAGCTAAGGGGGTTGTTGCTCCCTTCTAGGAGAAGTTGGAGAATGAGAGAGGGTTCTAGCTCTCTGCAAGTTGCAGCCTGCGTACTGGTAAAGGACTGCACCAGTACATTGTAAAAGAAATTTCTAATTTAAAAGAAGATAGAGACAAATTGCAGTAGGTGGTTTTCACCCACATTGGGTTTCCACCTTATATCTTGTTTTCTTGTGTTGATTGTCTTTCTGCCTGTTTTTACTGTCTTTGGTTACTGGTTATTTGATGTCTGCAACAGATTAACAATCATCATCAGAAATAAAGTAAATTAAAAGTTTGCTGTAATAGCGCGGGTTTCCTTCGCATATTGCATATATACCGGGTTTAACTAACTGAAGAAGTTGTAACTCATTGTTTTAGAAAAGAATATTTGACTTGATAATATTTGATTCACCCCCCCCCCCCCGTCTTAGTGTTATTTCCAACAATGAATTTGCCCCAGGATGCATGCCATGAACCCAAAAATCCAGAGCGAAAGTCTTGTAAAGAAGATACTATGTGAAGAGGCGCGAAATGGGGTATAAATCCCCATCTCCTCAACTCTTTACTGTGGATGAAGATGCAACAAGAAATGATGGCAAATCCCATGAACCAGTGAACCTGCAAATAAAACCTCTAATGTGGTAGAAAAATGGCTATGAAAGACAACAAAATAGGACTCGTGAATCCTTGTAGAAGATTTGATGTCGGCTATAGCAGAAGAATGACGATGGGGAAGATGTGTACAACGAAACACCCATAGATAACAAAAATCACCACCACATAAAGCCATTACATGAATAGGCAACAAATCCAGCATGAGAAGGCACAAAATAGAGCCCTATGAATTGTTATAGACATGTTTGGGCACTGCAACCCCAATCATATATGTCCATAAACCAAGGGCTTCTGAGTCCCTAAAAGTGTTGTTTCATTCCCTAAAGGAACAAGGTCAGCTGATTACATCATCTCCCAGAAGTTCTCCACATAAAATTGCTCAGAATTGGTCAAAACTGGACCATACAGACTGCTCAGTGCAGAGGGTGCGATGCATCTCACCTGCCACATGCGAAAAGTGTGATGCATACTGAAAATCCCTTCTGTAGGGTGTGATGGGCGAGAGTAGACAAATGGCAGAGACAATTTGCAAGGTGGATGATCATGGAATCTTCCACAAACTTCTCCTGTGACACTTGTCTCTATGAATTCTCCCAAGGATGAGTAAGAGATCATCAATCTCCAAGTGGAATCAAGAACTATCAGAGAGAGGACACTAATAAAAATCCCAGAAGCTGACTCATCCCCCTGCAATCATCTATATATGGATCCCTCATCCCAGAGATCCAGAGGCTGGAATCTTGTATCTTGTACGGAAGTGTTGTTGGTTTCCTGGTGGAATATCACAGTGCTGGGTGATCTAAGCTTTTCATGAGGTGAAGAAGGGCTTTCATGCTGGGAGGATGACGCTGGGTCAGATCAATGGGTTGTAATCCTCTCTTCTAATCTTTATATCAATAAATTTATTCAAGTTTTCCTCCACATTCTTGTATGTCTGGTAATATATACATTTGTGTGGTCAATATATATCTGATCCTATATTGTTTATGATTGTAGATATCTACACTTTGAAGGTATTATGCTGCTTTGACTTTACAGATACTCTTTGAAGTGGAGTAATAAAGGGAGGAGCGGCAAAGATCCGTCGAAGGGGAGAAGGAACAAGTAAGGAACTAAGCGAAAGATTGAGGTTGTTATTCTTTGCTCTTCTCCTATCTACTTCTCGTAAAGGAAAACGAAAGTAACTTTAATATGTTTGTTTCTAAGATAGCTACCCGTCTTAGTGGGACTAGCAGCTCTACATAGGCACTAGATTTACCGATAACATGAACTCCATCCCCTCAGAAAATCCACCTAAAAAGTGAACATGGAGTCAATGCGATAGTAGAAAAACCAACACAAAACCTGTAGAGGAAAATCATGGCTGGAGAGGGAGAGGACAATGATACAGGAGCAGAGTAGCTAGGGTTAGTTTCTCACCCCCGCCTCTTTCCTCTCCAATCCCAATTATTATTATATATATATATATATATATATATATATATATATATATATATAATTTTTAAATTTTCCCATTCACCATATATTTTACACATGCACATCATCTTGGTGGATAAATCTCACATTTTTAAATGCACTCAATAACCTATACATCATATTTATTTAATGATGTTCCATCATGAATATTTGAGATATATTGATCCAAAATGGATCCAAATCACCCTATAAGTCTTCAAAATCCAAAAACTATCGCAAAAAGAGAACCTTTAAAAAGGCGGATTACACTATCGGGAGGCAACAACATGAAGAAAATAATGAAATAAGGCCTATCGAAAGTCAAAGGAATGTCGCACAAGAGTTGTCGGATCTGGCTGATCAACGGTCCAGATCTTATCGGCATGTCGCAATTGGCGGTGGCAGGTGGAGGATATCGGAGCATATCATATGAAAATTGTGATTGCGATCAACACGAGTCAACGAGGGTCATCGATCAAGCGTGCAGAACAATGACCCAAGTTAACTCGTAATATCACAATCGACGATTACAGAGGAGAGCTTACAAACATCCCCCCATCTATGCGATATGCGATTGCGATCAATCGCATCAAAATATCGCATTGGGGCTACACAAAGGAGTGGGGCCGATACAAATATGGCTTGCGACAGCCGAACCTGATAGGGTTATAGGTGACATTTTTGATATTTTGAAATTTGGAAAATGACATTTTTCTTTGTATTTCACATTTCCGCCAAATAAAATAATTACAAAGGAAATGTGCCTTATGCGATGAAACCGGACCCGAAAGAGTTTATGAATGCATATGTATAACATTTCAAGTCCAAAATAGAGCCATTTTGCAAGATTTTCAATGTTTTAATGTATTTTCCAAATACAAAGGAAAACCACGAAATGAGTGGGATTTCTGTTGGGTCGTAGGTGGTAAGTGGTTTTGGACGGACTCTATCCAAGCCCATGCACTGACTGCCACGTGGCTAGGCACCGAAGAGAGAAAACCACCCTTTTTGGGCAGTCAACCCCGTACGCATGAGCTGCCCGAAATAGATCTCAACCGTTGGATCAAGATCACTCATATCAACAGTGGGGATGCGATAGTGATTACAGGCGGAGCCGATAGGAGTATAGAGTGGATTTAAGGATATTTGAAGTCTGATAAATGAAATTTTGGCGAATTTTCCTGTGTTTTTAGTGTATTACAGAGGACGCTATTTTTGGGGATTTCAAAGGCCCGATGGTCCCTTCCATTGCAGAACAGGTGGCCACCTTCCTTGAAGACGTTATGCTATGATTGAAAATGCTCAGAAGGGGATTTGAGCGGACAGAGGCTGGGAGCTAGAGAGACAAGAAGGGGAAATGAACAGACAATGCTTATTGGCTTTAAAGCCACAAAATGACAGAAGATAGAGACAAGCAATACTAAGACAGAGAGAAAACAGAGACAGAGAGTGAAAGAAAGAGTCTGTGTACTCAGAGAGGCTTGAGGGATTCAAGCAAACTCCTCCTGTTTTGTATCCCTTGTGTTGAGACTCAATTTGAGCTCACATTTTGTAAAAATCTGCTCTTGAAGACATAATAGAGAAGTCACCACTGAAGGCTAGACCAGGAGATGTAACCTAGGAGTTTTGGGTGAACTCCATATTAAAATCACTGTGTTATGTGTGTTTGTCTATTATGTTTCTTTAACTGCTTCATTTCCTATATTATTCGCAATCTTATCAATCCATTGCACTAAGTAATGTAGGAAAATCCATGCACATGAGTCTGTAATACCTTAAAATTAGTCTAAGATCTTCATTTTCAGATCAAGTGGTATCAAAGCTTTAGGATTGCTATGGTTAGACATGCTTGTGCTGGATTGTTGAATGCTAACTAGGTCAAAGCTTAAACTAAGAGAAGGAGAGCTTGTTGAGGCTAATCCAGAAATTGGAAGAGTCTATGCTTAGAGGAGAATGGCTAGAGAAGTCCCATTGGAATCAGAACCTCATTTCATGGATATTTTCATGACCATGAGAGCCATGGTGGAAGAAATGTATTGGGAATTTAAGAAGGATTGAGGTGGGAGCACCTCAACACCTGAACAAGGCAAAGGAGTAGAGGAACCTCTTCTATTTGCCCATTCAGAAGGCAAAGGGAAAGGGGAAGAGCCCCCTCCATAAACTTCTCCTTCTAGCCCTGAAAAGAAAAAGAAGAAAACATATTTGATTAAATTAGATGTAAAATTTGATTTGCCAATGTATGATGGAGAATTAAATGCAGAAAAGCTAGATAACTAGATTAGACAGATTGATGTGTATTGCAGGGTGCAGAACATTGATTCAGAAAGGAGTAAAATTCAGCTGGCTAGCGTTCGTGGGAAGGCAGGACACAAGCTGATTTGAAGAAGCATGGTAAAAACATTTCTACCAAAAAACAATTCTATCCACTAGATTATATGCAGCAAGCAATCATGAGTTGGCAAACTCTTCACCAATTAAAGGGGCAAAGTGTACAAAGCTATACCCAGGAATTTAGAAAAAGAGCTTTAGTTCTAGGCATTTCTCTAGACTCACTTGAAACATTGTTGAAGTATATAGGTGGTTTGCATAGCTATTTGAGGCACACCATTCTCATGTTTAACCCCACTAGCATAGATGAGGTATCCATTTAGGCTACACATCTAGAGGCTAGAGGCAAGAATGTGAACCCAGAGATTGGGGGATCATCAAAACCCACTGCAAGCAAGAACAAGGAAAAGAAGAAGCAAAAATGGAAGGAGAGGAAGACAAACACTATACAGAAAGACAAACCTTCATGCACTGACTGCAAGAAGGATGGGCGTGATGATGAACACTGCTAGTCTTTGCATCCGGAGCTGAAATCCAAGAAGTTCTGTGGTAAGAAGAAGAAGGCTGTTGATGCTATTCAGAAAGATTTGGGGTCAGACTCAAAAGATGAAACAACATTCATAGCCACAGGCATAAAAGGTAAAAATTCTAAAGCATCTACTAGTAATTCTACACAATCTATTGATAATGAAGAAAATGAGAGGAAAAGACATGAGTTTTTTCATATTAGAGTTATTTCCAAGCATCAAAAGATTGATACTTTATTTGATAGTGGATCACAAGTAAACTTGATTTCTAAAACAATTGTAAAGAAGTTGGGATTACTAACCACACCTCACAAGAAGCCATATCCATTAGGTTGGGTATGTGATAAAGCAAAGCTACAAGTGACTAGACAATGTAAACTTAGGTTTGCATTTGGGTCAACGTTTGTAGATGAGGTTGAGTTCCCTTGGATATATGTGGTATTGTTTTAGGAAGTCCTTACTTGTATGCTAGAAAAGCCATTTTCTATAGAGCTAAAAATAGGTATCAACTCACCAAAGATGGAATAGAATATATTGTAAGAGCTCGTCAACTCAAAAAATAATTACACTCTCATAAACTCAGGGAAGATGAAAATAATTGTAAATTCATGCAAGAAATTTTTACTAATGGTTGTAAAAGAAAATAATCCTAATAAAACCAATGTATTTGAGGGCTGTGATGCTAAACAGAAACCTGATTTAGAAAAATTTGTTTCAGAATATGATATCCTATTTCAAGAACCTAAAGGTCTGCCACCCAAAAGGGAAATAGTACATGATATTCATTTGCAGCAAGATTCTCCATTGCCTAACATCGGAATGTACAGGTTAGTTGCCTTAGAGAATGTAGAGATGAAGAAGCAGGTATAGGAGTTGCTCGATAAAGGGTTCAAAAGGCCAAGCACATCACCATGTGGATCTCCAATTGTGTTGGTGAGAAAGAAAGATGGTTAGTGGAGGATGTGCATTGATTGCAAAGCACTGAATAAATTAATGATCAAGGATTGTTATCCTCTTCCTCGCATTGATGATCTAATAGATCAGCTGAAAGAAGCAGTTTACTTTTCCAAGTTATACTTGTGTAGTGGCTACCATTAAGTCAGAGTTGCAGAACAAGATGCATGGAAGACTGCTTTCAAAACAAAGCAAGGGTTGTATGAATGGCTAGTTATGCCTTTTGGCTTCACTAATGCTCCTGCTACTTTCATGAGAGTTATGAATGATGTACTCTGACCTTTTATTGATGATTTTGTAATTGTATATTTAGATGGCATTCTTGTTTTCAGTAAAACATGGGAAGAACATTTAAATCATATAAAGCAGACTCGAGATGTTTTGAAAAGTGAAAATCTCAATGTGAATTTGGCAAAACATATTTAAATTATTTGGGTCATATTGTAGGGGGTGGTGAATTGAAGATAGATCTCTCTAAGGTCAAAGTCATTGTGAACGGGCCTAAACCCAAATCTGCTTCAGAAGTTAGGAGTTTCCTAGGAGCAACACAATATTGGAGAAAGTTTATTGCTAACTTTTCCTTGATTGCAGCTCCCTTACATGCTTTAACAAGATTGAACAAGGTGTTTCAGTGGGGAGGAAAACAACAGAAAGCCTTCAACACTTTGAAATAAAAAATTAGTACAACACCAGTACTAGCATTGCCAGATCTTCAAAGACCATTTGAGATTGAAACAGATGACAATGACTATGCCATGGGAGCAGTGTTGATGCAACATGGTAAACCCATATGTTATCATTCTAAGACATTTAATTCTGCATTAGTTAATTATCCGACATATGATAAAGAATTGTATGCATTGTACAGAGTTTGAAAAAGTGGAAACATTACCTAATGGGCAAAGAAATTGTTATACATACTGATCATCAACCACTTCAATATTTACAATCACAAACTAAATTGCAGCAATCAAGACACTATAGGTGGATGGTTTTTCTACAACAGTTTCATCTAATCATCAGGTATAAGAAAGGCATACACAATAAGGTTGCAGATATGATATCAAGACTAATCATAAATGCATCTACTATACTTAAGCATAAACCAGTGTTGCATGAAAGCTACATTGAACAATATGCTCAAGATGTAGATTTTAAAGATCTATATGCAACTTTAAGTCATGGAAAACAAGTAGAAGAATTGGATTATCATGTTAAGGACCAACTCTTGTATCATTTGGGAAGGTTATGGATTCCTCAAACTAAAAGAGTTAACATAATCCGAGAAGAACACACTTCTCTAATATCAAGTCATTTTGGTGTGAGTAAAACAGTTGCACAACTACAAAGGTTCTATTATTGGCCAAGAATGCATGAAACAGTTTCTAGATATATTAAAGGGTGTACCATGTGTGCTAAAAGCAAGCCCAACAATAGAAAACTAGGCTTCTACACTCCACTTCCAGTTCCTTCTCATCCTTAGGAAAGTGTTACCCTAGAATTTGTTGGGGGATTTCCAAAATATAGAAAAGGTCATGATTATTTATATGTTATTGTGGATAGATTCAACAAAATGTGTATTTTAATACCTTGTAACAAGTAGATTACAGTTGAACAAAAAACAAAGTTGTTCTTTCAGCATGTATGGGTTCATTTTGGGTTACCCACTTCTATTATCTCTGACCGAGATTCCCGATTTGTTGGGAAGTTTTGGTCAAGTCTATGAGCGTTGATGGACAACAGATTGAAGAAGAGCACATCATTTCACCCACAAACAGATGGCCAAATAGAGGTGGTCAACATGACAGTGATCCACTTGCTCAGGGGCTATTGCAGCAACAATCCCAAGCTTTGGGATGAACATTTATGTTATGTGCAACATACTTACAACCGTGCTAAACACTCTTCTACATAGAGATCTTCTTTTGAGACTTGTTTTGGTTTTACACCAAAGTCTCCCTTGGATTTTGTCTTTAGTAAAGACATAGCAGTTGATGGACACAACGATGTGGACAAAGCAACCAAGTTCATTGAACAGATCCAAGAAATTCACCAAGAAGTGCAAGAATAACTGGAGAGAAGCCAGGCCAAGTACAAGGCAAGGCATGATAAGCATTGATTTGAACATAGCTTCCAAGTTGGTGATCAAGTCTAGCTGTACATCAACAAAGACAAAATGCAAGGTGAAGGAAAGAAGCTGAAGCCAATAAGGTATGGGCCTTTCAAGATACTTGAGAAAATTGGTGAAAATGCTTTTCGCCTTGATTTGCCAGCTTATATGCATATCTATTCAGTCATTAATGTAGATAACTTGAGACTATATGGACCTTCATTGATTGAAGATCCCGAAGAGCAAGGTCAGTTGCCTTCTATTGATGATCTGTTGCCTGAATATCTCAATGAGTTGTAGGAAGACATAGTTCTGGACAGGAAGGTGAGAACTACGTGTAGAGGGGATGTTGAGTACCTGAGAATTGGACTAAAAGGTTCAGAACAAGTAGTGAAAGATGGATAGAGATTGGACAAGTGAGGAAGCTATATCCTCACTTGATCAATGCTTGAAAACCAACTTTTGGTGGTCCAAAATCTTTTTCAGTGGGAAGGCGTGATCCAAAATGGATCCAAATCACCCTTTAAGTCTTCAAAATCCAAAAAATATCACAAAAATAGAACCTTTAAAAAGGTAGATTACACTATCGGGAGGAAAAAACATGAAAAAATAGTGAAATAAGGCCTGTCAGAGGTCAAAGGAGTGACACACAGGAGCCGTCAGATTTGGCCGATCAACGGTCCAGATCCGATTAGCATGTCACAATCAATGGTGGCAAGTGGAGGATATCGGAGCCTATCATATGACAATTGCAATCGCGATCAACGCGGGTCAACGAGGACCGTCGATCAAGCGTGCAGATCAACGATCCAAGTTAACTCGCGATATCGCAATTAACGATTATAGAGGAGTGCTTACAAACTGCCTAGGGGTTTATGTGATATGTGATTGTGATGAATCACATCGCAATATCACATCAGGGCTACACAAAGGAGCGGGGCCGATACAAATATGGCTTGCGACAGCCGGACCCGATAGGGTTATAGGAAATATTTTATATATTTTGAAATCTGTTAAATGGCATCTTCCTTTGTATTTCACATTTCTACCAAATAAAGGAATTGCAAAGGAAATGTGCCCGATGCAATGAAACCAAACCGGAAAGGGTTTATGAATGCATATGTATAACATTTCAAGTCCGCCATAAAGTCATTTTGCGAGATTTTCAATGTTTTAATGTATTTCCCAAATATAAAGGGAAACCATGAAACGATCGGGATTTCAGGTGGGCCATAGGCAGTAAGTGGTTTTGGCTGGGTTCCGTCTGAGCCCATACACTGGCCACCACGTGGCTAGGCGCCAGAGAGAGAAAACCACCCTTTTCAGGCAGTTAACCCCTCGTATGCATGGGTCGCCCGAAATAGATCTCAATCATTGGATCAAGATCACTCAGATCAATGGTGGGGATGCGGTAGTGTTTACAGGCAGACCTGATAGGAGCATAGAGCAGATTTAAGGATATTTGAAGTTTGAAAAATGATAGTTTGGCAAATTTTCCTTTTTATTAGTGTATTTCTGTGTAAATAGAGAATGCTACTTTTGGGGATTTGAAAGGCCCGATGGTCCCTTCCATTGCAGAACAGGTGGCCACCTTCCCTGAAGACGTTATGCCATGACTGCTAATGCTCAGAAGGGGATTCGAGCAGACAGAGGCTGGGAGCTAGAGATCCGAGAAGGGGAAACAAACAGACAACACCGATTGGCTTTAAAGCCACAGACTGACAAAAGACAGAGACAAGCAGTACTGAAACAGAGAGAAAATAGAGAGAAAGAGTGAAAGAAAGAGTCTGTGTACTCAGAGAGGCTTGAGGGATTCATGCAAACTCGTGCTGTTTTGTATCTGTTGTGTTGAGACTCAATTTGAGCTCAAATTTTGTAAAACTATGCTCTTGAAGACATAATAGAGAAGTCACTACTGAAGGGTGGACCAGGAGACGTAGCCCAGGGGTTTTGGGTGAACTCCATATTAAATTTGCTATGTTATGTGTGTTTGTCTATTATGTTTATTTAACTACTTCATTGCCTATATTATTCACAATCTTATCGATCTGTTGCACTAAGTAACGTAGGCAAATCCATGCACATGAGTCTGTAATACATTAAATGTAATCTAAGATCTTCATTTTTAGATCATATATTTTCCATGTGATATATTAATTCCCAATTAATTGGAAAGGAGAACTATAATACATGAAATGTTTGGGTAGTAAAGGATTACTATGAAAGAATAAGATGAATTCACATACTCAATTATGTATGAACAAGCTTCATCTAAGGGTTTTCTTTAACATAACAAACAAACTATTCATCATTTTTTTAAAGTTAATTTGTATCACCTAAAAATAGAAAATTATAACATTCCATCCATCATCGATAATCACAATATGATACTACATTTACTACATTCCTAGTATTAGATCCTAGGGTTGATCATGGATTTTTCCTTTTTTTTTATTTTTTATTTTTTTTCCTTTTTTCTTGCATATATCAATCCATTTCAAGGAGTTGTTAAGAAAAAATGTAGATGAGACAATGACATCATTTCTTTGAGACAATTCCATTTCCAAAGGTTCTTCCATAGTTTTTGTTTCCTTGTCGCGGTCTTAGTGATATGATTCATGGGTACATTTTTTCCCACTCATTACTGAAGCCACAATTATCATTGAGTATATTTTATTTTCATTTTAAGGATGTTCCTCCTCTGCTAAGGGGTGAGATGGTTCCACATGAGTTTGAAGGAGTTATACTGGTCGTAGATGTCTTCTATTTTTGTGAGTTTTCCTGATTTTGAACTAGTGTTCTTGGTACCTTTTGTTCCCTTTGAATATTTTCATCCACGACTCATTTTCTTTGAATCCTTGGGGAGAAAGGCCCGTGCAAAAAAGGGCATGCATTTTGAAGATGACCGTGTTGTTGACAAGTCCTGCAGTGGAAAGTAGTGTTTTCATAATTCAGCGGCTATGAAAAGACCTTACCCCTCTATCTAAGAAGGATTTTATTAGGAAACCCTTACTGAGGTCCACTTTGACATATATGTGAATAAATGTGAGAATTCCTTTCGAAATCCTTTCAATGTCTATTTTGATGAAGCGGCCTAGTAAATCTCCCACGTCGCCTAAGATATCAGGTTGTGTCAAATGGATGGGAAAGTTGGGAAGATTTAGCCAGATTGGAGTTGCTAGAGCCATCATGGAAAGAGGATTAAAATCATGAAACCATGGTTGAAATGAGAAACTAGAACGGCCCCAAAACGAGGGTCCCTGATCAAAAACCTTTTGTCGTTCCTCTAAATTTTTCAAGAACACCACAATGAAACATTTTGGGAAAAAGTGCAACTCTATATTCTAAGACCAATTTTGGTGCACCCGTTTCTAAAGAGCATATGATGAGGGCCAAAATCCATTAAAACGAAAAATAATTTCTGGTTATTCATAATCTATAGCCATGAAGATGTATATAAAAATTTTCACTTCAAGGGATGGAGTGTCTTATTTTCACCTTGGAGATAGTTCCTGGTTGTAGGGGAACCAATACCTAGGACATTACAACATTGATGAAGATTTTAAAATATGTGGCCTAAGAAAGAGGCCATGAAAGTTGTAATGATTAGTCTAGTTCAAAAACCTATTTTTAAAACTAGATTGACCAAGACAAATGAGGATTGCATCATTTAAGGTTTTAAGAGATGATTATAAGAAAATGAATAAAACATGGCTCAATCACTAAGGAACTTAAGAATATCAATTTCTGACCCTGGGCAAAGAACAAGAGAGATGGATGAATGCCTAATATGGTGGAGCATCTATTAAGGGATTCAAACCAAACAAATGAGTACCATTAATTCCAGATAAATTCATAAATCTGATTTAAATCAACTTGTTGCTACATTACACTCATATCACTAGAAGAAAAGCACCATTGAATGATAATAAATTTGAAAGAAAAAAACAATACTGCAATTTACCCTAAAAACCAGAATTAAAACTAGCTTCTATTATTCAATTTTTGAGGGATTTGTCCATTACATCATGTCATGACTTGCAGAGTCTGAACCCCTTCAAAATGTTGGTTCTAGACTTATATCCTCTCCTCATGTTAGTTGTTCTTGATCAGTTATGGAATAGATTTTAAAATAGTTATACAACTATTTATTTTTACCAGGAGTTTAAAATAAAATAATGAAATTATAAAATATTAACTTATATTATACATATTATATAAATAACATATATCATATTGAATTGACTCTGAAATAGAATCACTCCCCCTTTTACAATGTTTATAATACATATAGGTTGGGCTTACGACCTTAAAATAACCATTTATGAAATTAAATGGAGTTTGTTCAGACCTAGTTGTACTCATGCATATGTCAGAAAACCATAGATGGTGTGGCAAAACCAAAAACCACTTTCTGATAGGTCCCTTGGAAATTTTGAAAAATGGGTTTGACCCATCAATCTGGCGATCAATGGTTTCTTATTTCCACCCATTCTGAGGTGTAACCTCCTCATAAACATTGTGAAATTTACCCTGTTGGAGTTGCTTATGATGACTTCATTGTTTAAACGTGTGGGGATTTGCTCAGAGACTACACATCTTTTATGCCTTTCAAATATTTGGGCCCCTTTGTGGGATCCTCCCTTGGCGCCTTCCTTGATGGACTTTGGTTGTCGATTGGTGGACTTCAATGGAAATGTGGCATGAAACAAGCACCTGGAGATTGAACCTTGGGCCTAATAATTTTAATAAAAGTACCCCTCCACCATATTGTTCAACTGCTACATTTAATTTGTTGTGGAACATGAATAGGCAATAATATTGAAAACAAACTAGCATTACCAAAGCCATGAAAACCATTCAATATATATTAAAAACCATCACTATCCATTTCAAGTGAATTTGATTTTTGGTTGGAGCATGTTTGAGCAATTCTTTAGAAATTTGAACATGCAAAATTGAGCTACAACATGTCTATTGCCTGATCCACAATGAAGGTTGGCCCTGAGATATCTTTTGAGGGTTCAGAGGTGAATGTTATGGATTTAGAGATTCCTTAAAAGACTTGGGTTGGGAGGAGGAAGACATCCCCCATCCTTTGACTCAACTTCTTAATATGGAGACTAAATGAATAAAGGCATCCTCTACCATGCCATACTCTCTAAGGGACTTTAGGTGCTAAATTTGTCATCAGCCATGTAGGAGCTAGATACTATTAGAGGGTATTCAAAACTGATCCTGTATTTTGGAGATGAGTGAAGACACAATATCTAAGGATTTTACTAACATATAGAAGGAAACCCCTGAGAAAGGTCTGATAAAGATTGTAAAATTTACCATATCTAAGGTGAATACCTCTTCTTGGTTGCAGGGAAGACTATGAAGCTAAAAATATTGTCCTTGATTTTCCAGGTCTAAAATTAAAGATCCTTCGGTTGAGTCATGAAAGACATTGAAATCAATTTCTCCAAAAACAATTCCATTTCTATTAGCATAGAAGTCTCCAACATCTAAACCATTCTCAATGGAAGAAGCTGAGTCCTTGACCTCCACAACCTCCATCATATCATTGTATGCATCCATCATTCTCTTGCGAGCTAGAGGGTTGTCATTTTTTTTTGCGAAAAAAAACATTCGATTAGCCATATGAAATGCAACCACATGCTCTGGTGCCAGACATTCACCAAATCAAGCTATAATTTTCTTGATATGGAGGGATGTAGGGTCAATGAGGTCGTTGTCCGAAAGGATTTTCAGTAGTGTGTGGTTGGTCAGTCCCTCGATCACATGTCGATTCCCATCAAGATCTATGGCCAACAATTGTACAATGTCATCTGAAACCTTCTTTGAGCTGGATGGGGTAGCCGAATGCCTTGATGAGTTAGGAATGGTGGAATCTAGCCCTGTAACTGCATGGTTTCCAAATCTATGAAACATATATGCCATCACCATTTTCTCATTAACCCTAATAGAGACCAAAATCTATTCAATTAAGTAGCAAATTGTTCAAATCTTGAATTTTTATTGTTTTTTTGAGGGCTATGTAGGGACTATAATGATCGATTATGCACCAACTGTAGTGATGGATTGTGCAGCGACTATAGCAATCAGTTGTTCATTGACTGTCTATTAGTTTAGGCTTTGATTATAAGTTTTCTATGTTCACTAATGCTTATTATAGAACAATAATATTTTTTATTTGAATGATAAATAAAAATTATTTTATTTTAATGAAAGTAATATTTTTATTTATATAATAAATAAATCCTTCTTCTATTTTTTTTTTTTTGTATTGCTTGGTAGGACTCTTCAATTTTTGAGTTTACATGTCCATTATTCACCCCACTACGGGGGGAGGTAGCACAAGATTCAAACCCAAGATCTCCAGTTCGATGAGACTTCATTCCACAACCATCACCACTTGAGCTACCAAGCGAACAAAAATTCTTCTATTTTAAATCACAATAATATTTTTCATTTATATAATAAATAAATATTCTTTTATTTTAAATGTTAAGATCTTATATAAATAAAAATCTTTATTTTAAATGTCAAGATCTTATTTCAAGCTTTGTGCATCTTAACATTATAAATTTCAGGTTAAGTTAATTTTAAATTATACCATCTGAGTTAAGCTAATTTTAAACTATGATACACAAGTTATATATTTTTGGAATTTTTTATATTTATTACCCAAAATTTCATCAAAGTTTCATCTTAGATATTAAAAGTTTGAAACTTTCATTATAATGCGTGAACATGATACAACTTTGCAGTCTCCACTACCTTCAAACACCACCACACCATCAAACGACTAGCTAGTGACATCTTAGATAATTTAAGACCAACTAACTTCCTGCCCTAAACATATTCTAAGTCCAAATTACTTTGCTAGAAGAGAAAGGAAACATGGTTATTTCTGGAGAATTCATGCTGATGCTATTGAAACAAATTATAAGTCATTCAAAGAATTGTGTGTCATCAATTTTTCATATGTCGTAGATTATAATTAGATAGTTTCAATAAATCTGCAATTTTTCACTCTGTAATTAATGCATATATTCATATTAGAAGTTCAAATATTCATATTAAAAGTTCAAAATCAACCTCTATAGTACTTGAAAGATATCTCTCCAAACTGCATGGAGAAACACACATAACCCACCACTCTCCTTCATATCTCTGTAGAAACATCTTTGTAAAATAGAAGTTTAATATAGTAAAAAAAAATAAAGATGAGACATATTTCGTGTTGTGACATGTATGAGTTCTTACTATGATAATTTTGAATTTATTTTAAAGGTATTAACAATTGCAATGTTTAAAATTGGTAGCTCGGGGATGAATATCTAAAAATAGAAAGTCTAAAAATAGATTTTCTAAAAACAGTAAGTTTAAAAATAGAAACTCTAAAATAGGAAGTCTAAAATTAGAAAGTCTCAATATAGTAAATCACCTTGCATCAATTTTCAATCAAGTATAGTTGATGAAAAACACTTCTTATCATTAATCAATCCTAATAATTCAATCTCGACTTAGTATTTTATCTCAATATTATTATTATCCTCTTTATGATATTATTATTATTATTAAAAGGAATTTAAAGGCACTCAATCACGACTCTCAATAATATTCTCTTACACTCTCATTATTGCCATGACATATTTATTTTACACTCTCATTAATGGTCCTACACTCTCTTACACTCATTAAAGCGCTTCATTAAAGGTTCTCTTACACTCTCTTACACTCAATAAAATCACATCATAAAATATTCCTCTTACACACTCTTTAATGCATATGTTCACTCTCTCTTAAATGCATAAGTTACAAAGGCATGCATGCCTCCTTAATGAAATGAGTTACATTTCTTAAATTGACATGATCTACACTCCTCTTGGCATGCAACTTACTCCTCCTTTATGGCATGGATTCACCGCTCCTACGATATATATGTGCCTCATTCTTTCTCCCCTCACTACTTGTGCATTGTGAAAGAATAATTCGAACTTGAGAAAGAGTTGGAGAGAGTTGAAGAAGGTTGTGAAACAGATACTTGGAGGGTAAGAGCAGAACTTGGTGAGCCAAGGTTGATTCAGTCGAGGTGAAGGTTGATTTAGTGTGTGCATATGTTGTTGTTAGAAATGTTATTCATGCTCCGACTTGTTCATATTTGGGTGAACTTACACATTCTCTTGATCTCTCATTATACTATGTATCTCTGCTGAACAATTGATTTCTAATAGAAGAAGAATCTAGTTGGGGTTTCCCCTTGTGGGTTTTTTCCAAGTCATCAGACCTAAATTCTATGTGTCTCATTTTGTTCTTGGTTGTATTCTATTCTGCATTTGATATATGCTCTATCTAAAATTGCTTATATAATATTATAGTATAAAGAAGTTTTGAAACAAGTGATTGTTACAACATAGAACATCAGAATTTCAACATGGTATCAGAGCTTTGGTGAAGAAAAACTCAAGAAGACAAGTGTTGTTCCAACCCATTTTCTGTTGAAATATCTCTTGTTGTCCACTCTATTTGCAACCCATTTTCTACTGAAATATCACTTCTTGTTCCTGCTCATTTTCTGCTGAAATTTTATTGCTGAATTTTACTGTTGAACTTTTTACTACTGTAATTTTACTGCTGAATTTTACCGTTCAAATTTTATTGGTGAAATTTTGCTACTGAAATTTTACTACTACCGTTCTTCCAAGATTTCAAGGAACCCAAGATATGAAAATAATTTGCAGATAGTAATTAAGGTATTGCATGTGTTTAATAGTTGTGGTTTTGGTACTTGTTGATGCATGCAAAAATAAAGATTAATTTTACTTCTGTTTATACATGTGCAAGAAAATGTTGGATTGAAAAGAAGTATAATGTATAGAAGGTTATGAAAGAATCACTGATAAAAATGGAATGTTGGTGATAGGATAATTTTAATTCTCTCACATTATATTAGAAAAGACATAATCTTATTGGTTTTGGTAATTTCGATATTAGATTTTACCTACAATATTGCTTGCAGGTAAGGATCATGATTTTTGCAAAAGATGGAATGACAGTTTTCTAAACTAATCTATTTTGTAGCGATAAAAGATGGATATCATTGTAGACAATGAAGTATATATGTGTGTGTGTGTGTATTTTCCTGTAGATTCACCAACTCATGTAATGTACTAAAACAAGAGACAAGAATCTACTCTACTCTAGATCGAGCAAAACAATAATCGATAGGAGGAAGATAATCAAATACACATAACAAAATAAATATCTAGGGAAAGCCACAACCCAAAACCCCACAATTTGTATTGCATAGTGATGAGCCCCAAAAATGGGTAACTTATTGGGCTCATTTTGCCTATTATTCTCGATTAATCCACCATTCTTCATAGTTTTATGCATGGTTTTGAATATATTTATGTTAATTGAATGAATGAGAATAGTCACTTGACCACAAAGTCTAATACGTGCTTATTGCAGATTTTTGGACATCTTTTGGAC
>APFE030011376.1:23413-36688 GCA_000404065.3 Pinus taeda
CTGATGGAGGAATATTCGAATGGAGGGGTAGTAAATGAGGAGGATTTAACTCCTATAATTCCTCTCCCTTGTCCCATTTGAGTTTTGACCAAGGTCTTTGCCAAAATTCCTTGCTTTTATCCTTTAATCCTGCATTAAATGCACATTAGACCACAAAGAAAAATATACATCTCTAACTCATATCATAAACAAAATATAATCAAAAATATGCTATAAGTTGTGAGAATAGTTGGTTTGACTAGGCTAGGAGGTGAATTAAGGCCCATATAATTACCCAATGATGAGGCTCATCATCAACCCCCTACTGAAAGTGTTGCTCATCCTCTAAGAAACTTAGTCAATGTCCATGTCCTTCATGGCTCTGGTAGCCTCTCTGACATCCCATGCCTCCGCTGTGGTCTCTTTTTCTTGTTCATAGAAGCCTTATTTATTTTCTACTTCTTCCCACTGCCTCTTTTCCTCTTCTTCTTTTCTCCCTTATAGCATCCCTAGGAGTAGTGGTGGACTGAGTTTGAGGCCTATCTAATTGACCTTCAACCTTTGCATTGATTTCTTATACATAGGTGTCCTGTTGAGTGCCTCTCTCAACCTTTGAGGGGAGTGATATTCCCTGATCTTCAAGCTATGTGGTAGTGTGTTCCATCTCCTTAGGCAGGAATGTATACTATCATCTCCTAGCAGCCTAAACATATCCTAAAAAGGTGAAATTGCTTGCTCTTGGGCAACAAGATATCTACTTGCCAGCTGAGGATCATTTGTAATCAAATTATGGGTGCTGATTATGGCCATGGGATTTGATTGTTCATATCTAATGAAAAGAGGTTCTTTTTTCTCTCTGGCAAATATTCTTTTCATCTCTGCAACCCTTGAATCCTCATGGTTCATCCATGATGCCATAGCCATTAATTGTAGATCTCCTAGCTTGACATTATGGTCCCAAAAATTCATGTCTGTGAGGGCCATGTTGTGCAAGTAATACTCAACCATTTTGGCCCTATCCTCTAGTGTATTTTGATCACAAAGATCAATAAACTACCTATAGTCTTCAAATGGCATGGTGCCCCCTTGTGCTAGTGTTTTAATCTGAAACTGCAGCCATTGTTATTTGAGGTAAAGAGCATAGGATTTAGCTACCATCTACACTGGATGGCCTCCAAGGAGAGGCTTGCCATACATGCTAGTCGGTTCTCCCTTTCTTGCAGCTGTCCCCTCAGCCATCCATTTTCCCTCTTAAGTTGATCTCTCATTATTGCTTCTCTGTCCCTTAAGCCACTTAGCTCTTTGCCCATTTCTTTGATCTTCTCTTCCATGTGCCTAATGTCTTCCACCCTTTTGACTTGGCGATTTGCAACCACTAATAGGTTTTGGCCCTCTCCTTCTCAAGTTCGAAAAACAATGGGATGGAAAATTTTTGAGGTATCACCCTACCTCCTTCAATAAACTAGTAATAGGAGTCTAGGTTAGGTTGGGGGCTTCGTTCCTTTGTTTCAGGGTCTTCTTCTTTCGTTTCTTACTGCTTCCCTACCTTTCCTTCCAATTTTTGTGCTTCCTGTAGTTTTTCCAGAGTATCCCGTGGGACTGTTTTTGCTTCCTGTAGGTTTTGTTGTGGATCCTGTAGGATGGCCTTACCCTTTAAGGAAGTTGATCCGATACTAGGCCTCCTTACATAGGTGATTGGTGACTTAGGGGAAGGAATTTTGTCTCTTGGTGTAGGGGAATATTCAATCTCAATAGGAATTTTTGTTGATATTTGTGGCTTCCCTTGTTTGATTCTTGTTCTGAAATATAGTGGGGCTTGCCTCCTTCTTTTCCCTTCTTTCTTGGATGGGGTGATTGATGAACCCCAAAAATTGGTAACTTTATGGGCTCATTTTGCCTATTATTCTCGATTAATCCACCATTATTCATAGTTTTATGCATGCTTTTGAATATATTTATGTTAATTGAATGAATGAGAATAGTCACTCGACAACAAAGTCTAATACGCCCTTATTGCAGATTTTTGGACATCTTTTGGACCAAGGTCAAGCATTTATGAGCAAGTTGACAACCAAATACAAAGGAACAAGGCTGAGGATTTGTAGGAAGGGTGTCTCCTGCACTAAATGACCCCTTCCTCGAGTTCTCCACCATAAGCTCGGAGTTCAACAGCCCACCAAAGATGATTTCAAGGGGCAGACGAGCAGATTTTGTGAAGTGGCTGATTAACTGCAGTTTTGAGTAGCTAAGCTCCTAAAGTTAAGGAGGGTTGTTGGGAGTCCTTGTTGTGTATAAGTAGGAAGGCTTCAAGCCTTGGTAGTTTAGCTATTGAACAATTGTTTTTCACACTTTAGTGCAGCTCTACATTTCAGCTCATTTTCGAGCTCTTGCTGTAAACAATTTTGTGACATGATTATTTTTTTAGTAATGGAGATAAAGTTCACTTTGCACCAGCTCTGAGCTTTATTAGGAGGCTTTAGCTCTTGGGGTTGGGCCCAACCCAAGTTCCAGTACCTCCTTTGTGTACTTTTATGTGTTTTCCTTGCATTCATAGAATAATTTCTGTTATTTAGGTTAAGATCTTACTTTGTGACTTAGGCTATTTTTGATGATTAAAATATCTTTTCATGCTTCAGGTTGATTTGAAAGTTTGGTAACAAAAAAGATCTACAAAAATGCCATCAAGCAATACTTGATCTCACCTCTCCCTCCTTGGGACCATGAGCTGAGACCAAGGCATACTTGCTGCCACAAAAACATTGTTTTTTCCTTTCAATGCAATTGCTAGTGTTAGATTTTTAGTTGGGAAAGTTGTTACTAGTTGTACTTGCATGTTTAGATCTATTCTTGCTTAGTTTCCATAGTTATCTTGCATGATTTCCTATCTATAAATTTATGTTCATCATGTTTCTAGTTTTTAGGTCAAAATAGATAGATATCTGGTTTTTCTAGTTTTTTTTCGATCAGTTTTGGAAAATAATGTGTAGAGCACCTGTAATACATCCCTCCCTATCCTGCCTCCATCATAAAACCTGCTCCAACCCCTAATCCAAGATTCCTTCCCTTCAGTTGCCACACTTTTCCAATTTGCCCTAATTTCTACATTCTTGTGCAGCATTGCTCCCTCCATCCTTGAACAAATCCAACCACCTTCATCACTTCTTAGCTTCATTCACCAGGTCCTAGACCCCTTCAAATCCTCATCCATCCTCCATTTCCACTTTCCCACCATTTTTCCACCATCAACCCTCTAAAAATCCTCTTTCGGCTCTTCTGTAAAACTTCTTGTAGAACATCCTGTAGAATCCCTGCAGACTTCCTGTAGAAGTTCACGTGAGCAATTTTTCGAGATCTGATCACTGTGAAACTCTCTGGAAGGGTGCTAGGGACCCCTTAGGCCCTCTTCTCACCTTCCCAACCTCCTGCAAGAACCCACTCCATTTCCTCTAAAAATCAACCTCTGCACAGTAAAAAATAGTTAAAGCACATGCATAATAATTCTGCAAAATTACTCAAAAATACAAAAAGATGTTTTTTTCATATTCTCCTTCAGAAGTAGCTTAGTCACCTACCTTTTACCTTTCCAAGAGTCAATGGCATCCATTTCCTCAACTTTCATATATTTTCTTGCACCAGTAGGGTTAGTCGGTAAAACTAGGGTTTGTTAGGGTTTGCATTTCCTTTCAGCTTTCAGCTTCTTTCTGCAAGTATACTAGCCTATTTTGAGTTAGCTTTCGTCCATCATAGTTAAAAGCTTCTTCTAAGAGCTCATAGAAGTTTTCTTAAGCTCCTAGCGGACTTGTGTCAGTTGATCAAGTGATAGCTTGTGGCAAGAGCTAGTACTTGTGCACATAGCATCATCGCTTCCAAGTTTGTTATGAACAACCGGGTTGATGAAAGTAAAGAAGGGAGTCCCAGGAGTTGCAACATCATTGCTGCAATACTGGAGCTCACCACATAGATCGGAAAATCAAGATGAGATTACAATGCTTGTTCTCACAAGAACAATCCCAACACTCAGTAGCCAATTCACCATTTCGCGAAGTCCCTATTTCCTTGCACAATTCCTATAGCTGATTAGCCCATCTTAAAGGGAAATTAGTGCAACCAAAACTATGCAATCCCTTCTAGGCTCAGTTCCTGATTGCATGCACATTCAGTACAACTCAAAAAAATCTAGAGCAAATAGTACACTATGCCTACACTCTAGTTTCAACTGTGTCTTTCTCAAAATCGACATGCATAATTTCTGATGAAGGAATCTTTAGTTAACTGCAGTAGAACTAGTTAATTAATTACTGCACCAACTAATTGTTAACTCATTATTAGTCACTCAAACATTTTGGAACTAATTTAACTAGACTTAACTCAGTAAACTAGGTTAACTAATTACAAATCATACATAACTCATCCTAGAACCCTATAATATAGGGAGAACATATACATGACTTTAGAAAGACTTCCAAATCGAAATTCCTAAGCTAATTAAGTTAATTAAACTTAATTAACTATTTACAAGTTTCTATGAGAATAGAATTCGATTTTAATTCATAGTTTAATTCAAGGAAAAATTAAACTCGAATTTCTTGTTTCCATTTCTTAATACTCCCTCTCAATAATAAAGGGATTATCAACCACTCTAATCCTGTCTCTTGTGAAACTTGAATTTACATCTTGACAATTCCTTTGTTAAGATGTCAACATCTTTCTCCTTTGTGGGAATGTAATCTAACAACATGATCCACCTCAATACACAATCTTTGAGATGATGATATTAGATATCAATATGCTTGGACAATAATGAAAACTTGGATTTTCAAAGAGTTTGATACAACTACGATTATCATAGTAAATCACAGTAGGATCCATTTGCTGACCAAACAAACCAACCAGGATCTTCCTCATCCAGATAGCCTCACATGCTGCCTAACTTGAAACCATGTACTATGCCTCTACCGAACTGAGTGCAACTGATCTTTGTTTCCTGCTGTAGCAAGAAACTATCGTTGACCCAATACTGAAGATCCATCCTAATGTGCTCTTCCTGTCAAATGGAATCCCTGCCCAATCTGCATCGATAAAGCCTTGAAGCTTCACTCCCTCTATCCATATGTATCATAACCAAAATTGAGTAGTGCCCCTGAGGTATCTCAACACATGCTTTGTCGCTTTCTAATACAACTTGGTAGGCCTAACCATCACTTGAATAAGTTGGTTAACTGCATAGCACATATCCGGTCGTGTGTTCACCAAGTACATGAGTGAACCCACAAGCTACTTGTAAACAATAGCTTCCACTAATTCCCCTAAAGTACCATCCTCCTTCCTCCAGTTACCAACTAGAGGTGTCTCCATGGGTTTACTGCTCTCCATGCAGAATCTCTTGAGTATCTCCTTGGCATACTTGCCCTGAGATACAAACAACTCCCCATCTCCCTACCATACCTCCATGCCAAGAAAGTAATGCATGAGCCCCATGTTCTTCATCTCAAACTCTCTTACAAGGTCCTACTTGTCCTACTTGCAAGATTTGAACAACTTCTCATCACTTGTCAGTATGAGATGATAAACATATAGTATAATGATCAACAACTTACCTTCCACCATGATGTGGTACAGGTTTGCATCTGCTTCACTCTTTGTGAAGCCCAACCCAATGAAGTAGCTATCAATCATGGTGTACCAAGCATGGGGTGCTTGCTTCAACCCATATAATGCTATCTTAAGGCGACACACATGCGACTCACAGTTAAAGGTTTCAAAACCTTCGGGATTCTCTATGTACACCTCTTCCTCAATCATGCCATTGAGGAAGGTTGTCTTCACATCCATTTGATGGATCTTCCAACCCATCTATGCGGATAGTGCCAATATAGATCTGATTGACGAGTACCTTGCAACAAGAGAAAAGGTCTCATCATAGTCAATCCCCTAGACATGTGAAAAGTCACGGGCCACAAATCTAGCCTTATGCTTCTCCACACTACCATCTACAGCTTTCTTTACCTTGTAAAGACAATGGGAGCTCACTATTGACTTGTCATTTGGTCTCGGGACCACATCCCAAACACTATTTCGAACTATGGAGTCATACACCTCCACAATCGCATCAACCCAAACTGGCTGCTACTCAAATTCCTGAAAGGAATATGGCTCTGTCACAACACATGCACCCATAAGAGCCATGTATCTAGTGTACCTCTCAGATGACCTCCTCTGAGAAGTGGGTTGTCCCACATCCTCCCGCGCATCATACAACAATCTGTCAGCGTCTCTAGTGCACTTTCTTCCCTCTATGGAAGGCTATGCCTGAGTGGACAAATCCACTCCTAGAACCTCTCCATGTGGCTGCTCCACATCAATATAAAGCTCCTCAACCTTAGGAGCTAAAAGCTCCTCATCTACATGTAGCTCAAGCTCCCTCTCAAGGGAAACTCTCATGGCCTTCTCCTCATCAAATTTGATATCCCTGCGAACCACTCTCATCTGACTGGTTGACATGTACAACCGATAGTTGTGAGGTGTATTAGTGTACCCCACAAATATTCCCAACTCTACTAATGAGACTCATCATTGGGTAACTATATGGACCTTAATTCACCTCCTAGCTTAGTCAAATCAACTCTTCTCACAATTTATTACATGTTTTGATTTTATTTTGTTTAATGAGATGAATCAAAGTGAGATATTATGCCTAGTGGACTAATGTGCATTAAATGTAGGTTTGTGATAGAAAATTAGGGAATTTTGGCAAGATTAAGGGCTGGAACTCGAATGGGACAAGGAAGAGAGATTATAGGAGGTAAATCTTCTCATTTACTCCTCCCTCATTCGAATATTCCTCCATCAATCACACCAGCTCGGAGCACAAGAAGCCAAGTCATGAAGATCAAAAGGCAGTCGAGAAAGTGATAGTCAAAGATTTAGTTCATCTCGAGTTGGGATCTGAGCCTCCCTAGATTTAAGGAAATCATCGGGGACTTAAATTTTATAAATAAAGAGGCCTAGAGCCTCATTAGGATTCGAGTTTTTGTTGTAAAAACACTAGTTATTTTTGAGCTCCAGACTTGTGGAAGGCATTGCTATTTAATTTTCTATTTTGATAATGAGAATGAGCTTTTTCATGATCCAGTACTGAGTTAACTCAGAGAGTTGAAGCTATTGGGTTAGGGCCCAACCCTAGTAGCAAAGGCTCCTATTCTTGTATCTATATGCTTAGATTAGTTTCATAGATTCATGGTTAAATTTCCCTTGGAAGTGTTTCATTGCAAGTAGTGTAGATTTGATTAGTTTGGTTATTAGTTTGCTTCCATTTGTGCTTTACTTCAGTAATAGGTTAGAAGGGATAAAAGGAGCATCAAAAACCTATCCGTAGGTGTCTTGGCCTCGCTTCTTCCTTCAAAGATCATGATTTGAGGAAAGGACCCCCATGCAGCCCCAAAAATACATAATTATATTTTCTCATATAATTTAGAGTTTCCTGTGCTTAAGCCAACATTTGATCAGTTTGCAAGTGTAGAATTAGCCATCATTTCTTCCATCTTCAGTCTTACAGTAGATCTCATCAATGACTTCATTTTATTCTGCAATTTCCCTCTTGCATGAAGTAGACAACTAGCTCATTAAACTCTGTTTTTCTAGCTTAGTGAAATTCTTCTTCTTTACATGATTTTTTGGAAAAAATCAGTTTTTGATGCAGAGCAGGTGTTTCAATAGTAGAGAAAGATCTCATAGAGAGCAACCACCTTCCAACTTCATCCATACATAATCATTCATTTCTTTCACTAAGACCCTCACCAATTTCATCATTCTTCAAGGAAACTTCGTCAAGCATGTTGAGAAAATCCAACCATCTCCCAACCTTGGTTTTGACTTTTGAGGGATAGTAATTTTCTCACTCCATTCCATGCACCAACCACCTTCCCTAAGCCTCCCATCACCTTCAACACCCATCGTTTTTCTCTTGGCCGTATCCTGTAGAAATATAGGGAATCATGTAGGTTTTCCTCTAGTGGCCTATTTTGAGGTTGAATTGAGCAAAAACCTCCAGGAAGCCACATAAGGTCACCTAAGGGTCTCCCAAACCTTCCAACCACCCACCAACATCCCTAAGCTACCTACCACACCACCAAAAGAGATTAGCTTTCACACTTGTTTTTCCATAAAAAGAATAAAAAGAAAAAAACAAATTTATTTAAGTCCTTTACATGCACAATAGTGATGTTTGATGTTTTTAACTTCCATGCTTAGGATAATAGCATTTCATACATGTTACCTTGGAATTCTTGTAAAGTATAGTATCTCAGTAGTTAGTTAGGAAATGGTGTGTTTTTAGCATTGGATTTTAGTCCTTTTCTTTATTGCAGTAGACAAGCTTTCTCCTAAAGTAGATTTTTGTTTCTTTCATTAATAATCAAGCTTCTTCTGAATCCATAGAAGTCTAGCTTGAAAACCCTTTTGGTCTCTCGCGAGCTGAACAGTGACAAAAGGTAGAACCATCACTTTTACTTGTGTATACAACACTATCACCTCCAAGTTTGTACGGACCCTAGGTTGATAAAGTAAATCTGGTAGCCCCAGGAGTTGTAGCATTCTTGTTGCAATACTGGTGCTCATCACTTTTTGGCGCCATTACCGAGGAGGTGTCTGAGTAATATGTAATTACTTCTTTCTTTCTTCCATTTCTTGTTCCTAATATTCTACTAGTAGTTTCATTTATGAAAAAGAAATTTAGTTTGCTTCCTTATCCAGTATGCATTCTTTTCTTTCCTTTCCATTCTGCAAGTAAGATTTCAATCAAGCAGTTAATTTTTCATTCAATCAGTAGTTTTCATTCAGTCTACAATTTCAATTTTGTAATTACTTTCAAATTTTGAAAAACACAAAATAAAACAAAAACATTTTTTCATGCCTCGTAGGAATAGGGATAACTTAGGGAAAGTTTTTCCAAATACCCCCACTGCTTCAAACAACCAACCTTCCCTTTTCTTCGGTGGCTATGAACTGGAGAAAACCTTAGGTGAGCAACCTAAAATATTTGAAGAACCTATAGAGGAAGAAGAAGAAGAAGAACCCATTCCTACTAAACCAATGTTTGAAAATAAAAATGACAGAGGAAATAGGGAAAGAGTTGAGGGTGACTTCCCCATCAGGGAAACCAATGGGGATACTAAGATGAAAAATATAAGCCCCTCTGCCCTTCCTCATTTCCATGGTCTGACCTCAAAATATCCAAACACTTTCTTATTTGAGTTTGTTATCATATGTTGAACCTATGACTACACCAATGATGAGCAGAAGTTGAAACTGTTTCCATCCACTCTCAAGTATGCAACTTTGTGCTGGTTCATGGGTTTACCTGGAGATAGCATCACAACTTGGGCTCAGATGTAGCAATCTTCAACAACAAGTATTGAGACTACTATAGGTCTAAAGACACTAAAGAGGAAATTTTCAGGATGACCTTAGGTAAGATGAATCCCTAGAAGATTATGAAGAAATATTCTAGCTTAGCTACAAAAGGGTCAGGTGTACACTTGACCCTGAGTAACTAAAGCTAGTCTTGCTTAGAGGAGTAAGGGAAGATCTTCTGGATACTCTAAACTTGTTAGCAGGGGGGGACATCTACTGGTTACCCTATGAGGATATCAAGACTATATTTAGAAACCATTCTAGGGCAGCTAGGAAAAAGGGTAGGGGTAGTCACCCTATGGTCAGTCCATCCTCTTCCAATTCATCCATCAAAGGTGAAATTGGAAACATGATGGAGGATTTCAAGAGTGAGATGTTGCAAACCCTTGCCCTATAGATGGACACTATGCACATTAAGAGAAAACAGGAGGAAGCAGATAGAGACTTAGCCATTTTCAACCCTATATGCACTAGGAAGCACCCTAGGAATGAACATCCATTAAATTATATTGAATTCTGCTTAGTTTGTGAAGAAAACTACTCCACAGACAAGTGCCCTTCTTCACCTGGACTAAAAGTTGTATATCAAGGAGCTGAAGGGGTAACTAAAAAACTTTGCTACATAAACCAAAGGAGACCTCATGGGCCTAGGCCATACCAGCAGGGCATGCAAGGGTCATCCCATGCATATTACAATGCCAACCAGACCACATCCATACCTTTTTGGGCCCCCCCTACTCATCCTTCATGGTCTACACTTCCTCCTTGGTCCTTTGCACCTCAGTATCATTCCCACCCAACCAACCAGTCATTTCAACCATATGCTCTGCCACAACCTCAGTGGAACGCAAAACCCCAACGGTGGAGGCCCCCATACAATAATTCTCTAGTTTTATTGCCTTCACCACCTGCTCAACCACAATTGTTGCACTCTGCTCCACCTAAACAACCCTAGATTCCTACCCAACCAAATCCAAACCCGAACAACAGACATACAAAACAAGTATACAATGGAGAGACATCCCATCCAGCTTATGGTGTGGAAATTCAGGAAATCAACCTAAGATCTGGGAGAGTACTCCTAGACAACCAACCTCTACCTCTACTTAGGAAGGTTGAGGAAGAAAGAGAGGAAATCATGCTTAAAGTAAATCCACCACCCTTTCTTGAGAGATTACCTCAACCACTCCATCCTACCCCAGAAGAGACTGAACTTCTGGGAGAATTGAGAAACCTCTGTGTCAAAATTCCACTTCTCCAAGCTATTAAAGATGTACCTATTTACAACAAATTGATTAAGGAGAAGTGCTTCAAGCATCTAGGGAGGCGACAAAGAGATTACCCTACCATTAATGTCATTGGATAGTTGTCCAAAAGGTAATATTTCCGAAGTATTTGGACCCTAGAAGACCTGTAGTAGATGTGCACATCAATGGCACCATTGTCCCACACACTCTGATCGATCTCGGGGCTACCACTAATGTGACGACCAAGGACACCATGCTCAAGCTCAACCTCAAAGGTTCATTGAGAAATACCACAAGAGTTTTGTGACTTGCAGACCGCTCCATAGTGATCCCTGAGGGGATTGCGGAGGATGTTATGGTCTCCATTGACTCTTGGGAATACCCTGTAGATTTCCTAGTTCTCCAACCTAAGGAAAAGCTTACTGGTTACCCTCTCATCCTTGGGATGCCTTGGTTAGCCACTGTCCATGCCTACATTAGCTGTAGGAATGAAAATATGAATATAAAAATTGGGCATATGTCCAAGAAGTTAGTCCTATATCGTCGTGCTTAGCCATCTCTAGAACATGACTTACCTTTGTGGCTAGAAGAGGAGGAAGAAGATGAAGTTTATTCCGCCCAACTCTATACCTTAGAAACAACCATGGGAGGAGGACAATAGGATGAAGATGATTTGATTGAACACATACTCCAAAGTCCAACTCCCAGTACATTGTCCATACAAGAAGTAGTAAAGGAACTGCACAAATGCATTGAGATGAACCTATCTCTCAGTCCTGAAAAATGTGAATTCTTGATGGCTGTAGGGACTGTGCTAGTTCATTCAATATCCCAACAAGGATTGCAGGTGGACCCAAACAATATAGCTATCATCCAAAAGTTCCCACCTCCACAAAAGCAGAGAGATTTTAGAAGTTTCCTAGGGTTAGCTGGATAATATTGAAGGCTTATAAAATACTTTGGTAAGTTGGCTTCTCCTTTACTTGGGTTGTTGGCCAAAGACTTTGTTTTTGTATAGTCAAAAAGTTTTCAAGAGGCCTTGGACACCCAGAAGGACAAGTTAACCACTGCACCAATTCTCAGAGGCCCAAATTAGGCCCTTCCTTTTCATATACATGATGATGCCTCACACAAAGCCATAGGAGCATCCCTAGGCCAGATAGATGAAAAATTTCCTCATGCCATTTACTTTATCAATAAGAATCTGTCAAAGGCCGAACTGAACTACACAGTGACCGAAAAGGAGCTCCTAGCTGTTGTGCATTCATTGAACAAATTTAGGCATTATATTATGGGCTATCAAAAATTTGTACATACTGACCATGCTAAAATCAAATATTTAATGAATAAACCTGATATGAATGCTCAAATTATTATATGGTTACTTTTATTACAACAGTTTGATCTAACTATTGTTGATAAGTCTGGCAAGGAAAATGTTGTTGCAGATTTTTTATCCAGATTAACTTTGCCTACAGGTGAGGAAGGAATGGTTGATGATTAGTTACTGATGAACACTTATTCGCCATTTCAGTTCTCTCTCCGTGGTTTGTTGACATAGCAAACTATTTGTTATCTGTATAGTTCCCACCAAATTTGTACTCCAAAGAGAAAAGCAAGATTATGAGGAAGAGCGCCCATTCTCTTGGGTTGGGGGCAACCTATTTAAACTTGGCCCGAATCAAATTCTAAGAAGATGCCTCAGGGAGGAGGAAGTCTTTGACATCCTTTTGACCTGTCATGATGGGCCTTGTGGAAGTCACTTCGAAGCAAAGAGGACAACATTTAAAGTGTTACAAGCTGGTTATTATTGGCGCACTCTTCATCAGGATGTGAAAATATATACTAGTGAGTGTGATAGGTGCCAAAGGATGGGAAATCCTACTCCAAGAGATGAAATGCCTCTGCAACCTCAAGTGACTTTCAAGCCATTTGAAAAAATGGGGCATGGACTTCATTGGACCTACTGACCCTCCTTCCAAGCAAAAGTAGTATATCATTGTGTGCACTGACTAGCTAACTAAGTGGGCACAGTTGGTCTCAGGCACACCTAGCACCTCGTCACTTTATCATAACCCTATTTGGGTGTCTAGCACTATGCCTACCATAGGTATGTTCATTTAGAACCTGACCTCCCAACAAACAACGATTTCTGCAATTACCTCATGTTAAAAAATTATATATTACAACAATGGAACACATAAAATATATTGTAGAAATACAAACACAGAAAACACATAAAACAAGAGAGACACAAATAAACATGGTTCACCCAATTTGGGCTACGTCCATGGAGAAACAACCAATCCTTCCTTTTATATTATCCAGCAAACTAAAGAGATACAACCTACAACAGATCTCGTGTAATTCCCTCTTCACTCTCACACAATCTGCTCTCTCTTTCTCACTCAAAATACAGATCTACATAGATGCAATACAATTCCATCGTATATAGTGAGGGATTGCCTTCTAGAGAAAAAAACCCTAAATTAAACATAACTTCTACCATTAGATCTCCATCTAATGAACAAATCAGATTGATTATCAAATTACAACATTTTACAAGGCAATTTTACATCTATTTTTAGCTTCGGGGGTGCTGCCCTTGATCCTCCCGCCAAGGGGCGGGGGGGGGGGG
>APFE030011376.1:37678-154759 GCA_000404065.3 Pinus taeda
GGGGGGGGCTCCCAAAGGTTGCAACCACCCCCCCAGACCCACCTTGTAGCGTATATTTTATGAGTGGCGTTGTCACCACATTACGAACTAGGGTCCAATGTGGAAATACCTCTAAATGAAGAAGATAATCAGGCTCCACACCCAACACCTCAGTTCTGGTGCAACCCACTGTTCCGAACCCCCTTGTCTCATCCATCCAAGTTACCTATCCAGTTCAAATGATGGTCTCAAGTTAGGTTGCTGTCAGTTCTTCAACCCCTATAGTAAGTGGACAAGCTGTGCCACTGCCTGGGGGGAAGAATTTGAATGTTTCTATGGTGTCAGGCATAACCAATGTGAGTAGCTCACAACCTCACATGGTTGGGATGAACCATCCTTCTTTTGGTGCTCTTCAAAACCATGTTGGTCTTGCCGGATCAAGCAATATCCAGTACCGATAGGTCCAAAATCCTGTTGGCCCATATGGGTCAGGCAATTTCCAGTATCAGCAGCCTTATGAGACTTAGGTTCAATACCAAACTCATTATGCTCCATATGGAATGGTCAATCCACCCTACGTCCTACAACGTAGACAATATGTTCAGCCTGGTCCATCCTTCTTTCTTGGTGGCTATAGCTAGATATAGTTCATAAATTTTCAAGGTCTCAATCTTAGAACAGTTCAAGTACCCTTGCAGTAGCAAGGACAACCTCTACAGCAACAAGGGCAACCTTTGTTGTAGCAAGGGCCATCCATGCAGTAGCAGGGGTAATTAATGCCACAACAAGGAAAACTGCAACAACCGTAGGGGCAACCCTCGCAACAATTGCAACAAACCATGCAACTACAAATGTAGTATGTTCAACAAACTTCCTAGCCTATGTCTTTGCAAGGCCAACCTCTACAGCCATAGGGACAACCTTTACAGCTGCAATGTCTGCCCTTGTAGCAGTAGGGCCAACCTATGCAACAACAACCCTCATATACATATCAACAAGGTCAACCCTTGCAAGGACAAGGTAAGGGTCAAGTCCTACAGCAGCAGGCCCAAAATCCTATTGTCAAAGGGCAACAGGTTTAGAATCCTTTTGTCCAAGGGAAGTAGGTCCAAAATCTCTATGTCTAAGGGCAGAAAGTGCATAATCCTTATGTCCAAGGGCAGCAAGTCCAAAATCCTCTTGTTCAGGGGCAACAGGTTCAAAACTCGTATGTCCAGGGACAATAGGTGTAGTATCCATATATCCAAGGTCAACAAGGTCAACATCCTTTTAACCCGTATGTTTCTTATTATAAACCTATGGCTGGATAGTTTCAAGGCTTTCAAGGTCAAAATCCTCCCTACGGGCAAGGTAACCTACAATGGGGGCACAACTAAATGTTGTATGGACAAAACCCTCCACTATGTGGCCAAAATCCTTACCAGCGGGGATGGGCTCCTCCGGTAGGACTCGCTTATTGACCTCCAATTCCTTTCAATACTCAATTGATGTTCTTGTCTACACTAGAGTTGCCAAATGTGTCTCGGGTTACGACTGATCCAATTCTTCATTCTCCATACTGGCCTCCGGTTCCATCCAAGATCTCGAGCGATTTTCCGAAGTTGGATGGAAAAGCAAAAGAAGATCCCCAAGCCCATGTGATGACATATCACCTGTAGTGCTCTTCGAATTCTTACATTGATGATTATATTTGTCTCCGTCTTTTCCAACGAACTCTTACTGGCACTGCAACCAAGTGGTACATCGAGCTCGCTCGAAGTACTTACCATGACTTCAACTCTTTAGCCATGGCTTTCCTCACGCATTTTTAGTTGCTAGTTTGCTATGAAATTGGAACCTATTTTCTCACATCGCTTAAGCAAAATACTATGACACACAACTCTGATCACATCCATGAATGGAGACGTAGGCATCGCCTGAGCAAGTTCGATATTGTTGATCAGTTACTAACTGAATGGTTTACCAAGTCATTCGTCGCTCCAATTTCTTGCGATATAGCTATGGGTGGGTGCGTTATAGAGGAAAGCCATTGCTCATGCCGAGTACCTGGATCTTATTTACTCCCAGTCTGGCACTTTGTATGAGTTATTACCTGATGCTCCGAGGCCATCATCTGACCTAATGACATCAAAGTCATAGGCTACACCTCCTGTCGATGGAGTAATTGGTTTAGTGTCTCAGGTCCCTGCAAAATCTTCTTCCAAATAGAAGTTGGTCTCAAAAACTACTTCTAATAGTCCCTTCTAGAATTCACTTAGCCCTGGTAAAAGCTTAGAGGTCCACGATGTCTATTCTATCACAGCGGACAAATCCTCGAAAGGTAAGAAGAAAGGAAAAGGCAAGGGTAAAGTCGATGCCTCAAAAAAGGGTCCTCCTAAGTCATCTACTGGTGATGCTTCACAACGGAAGCCTAAGTATCCATGCCTCATTTGTAAGGAGGATCACTATACTAAGGATTGTCCTCGATGATTTGAAGTTAGTCGCTTGCTCAAAGGGACCCCAGTTGTCCTGAAAGAGCCATTTCCATCTCAGCAGAATCAAATGGTAGATCAACCTCAATCGTCTACTTCCTCAGGTTCACAAGTGTTCATGATGATTATGCCAATTAATGTGTTTACTAGATCAAAATATTATCAAACTCCTACTCCGCCAACTGGGAAAGAGAAAGAGGTTGTCCCTTCTTCTTCTACCCCATCGAGTTCTGGTCCTCTCTATATAAAATGACCTAACCCTGATTCCGCTATTCGTCCACCTTCTCGAGGTGTGCTAAGCAAGTCCTTGTATAACCCCAACACTCAACTTGCTCAGCAATATAATATTGTTGAGGATTTGGCTTAGGCGCCATCAACTATGTTTGCTCTCGAGGTACTTCAATGTTGTCCATCCCAGCAGAAGTAATTATTGTCGGTTATTGGGGGTATTGATCCTACTAATTCTAATTTGATATGTTTTGATCTAGAGGGCCACATTCCATGACTACCTCATCAGATCGCCTTCCTCATTCCGGTAATCATTAATGAGAAAACCATTCATAGGACTGTCATCGATGAAGATGCCTCTACCTGCATCATGTCAGTTGCTTGTTGGAAGGCAATTGGTTCTCCTACTCTTTACCAATACCCTAAAACTTTTTAAGCTTTTGATGGGCGTGATTCGAGACCATTTGTCATCAATCCCAACCCTAAAGTATTATTGGAGATACTTTATACTGTGTCGGTGTCGATTTAGTTCTTCGTCGATGTCTTACTCTCGTAGAGGATGAGAGAGTTCTCATTGACTACCATTCTCAGGAATGTGGCAATCATATGTTTGGATATTCTACTGTTCAAAAAATCCTTTGCGCTGGTTATTTATGGCCATCCATCTTTAAGGATTGCATCCTTGCCATTTGCAAGTGTCATGAATGCCAAATTTACCAGCGAAAGATGCTTCCCCGCCCGCGCACCTACACCCCGTTATTACGGTTGGTCCTTTTTCCAAATGGGGCATTTACTATATGACATGTAACCCTCATTCGGATGGGAAGCATGGTTATATTATCGTTGTTGTGGATTATTTCACCAAATGGGTCGAAGTGATGTCTACATACTTTGTAGAGGGTAAAACAGTGGCTCAATTTCTATTCAATCACGTTATTTCTAGTTTTAGCGTCCCTCAAGCCATTATCACTTACCATGGCTCCCATTTCTGAGATTACATGATGGTTGAGTTGACCTCTACATTGGGTTTGCGCCATGATGGCTCAACCCATACTATCCTTAGGCCAATGGCCAAGTTGAATATGTGAACAAGGTCTTGGTTACAATGCTTCAACGTACTATCAAGATGCATAAGTCAAATTCGCATCTCATGCTCTTTTCAACTCTGTGGGCTTACAGAACCTCAACCAAGGATGCAACTAGTTTCACACCATTCCAACTAGTCTACAGTCTGGAAGCAACATTACCAATTGAGTGTGAAATCCCTTCAGTCAAGCTAGTTGTTGAACTTCTCCTCGAAACCTCACTTCAAGAAGAACACCTATTTATTTAGAATGACTAGACGAGACTTGTCGTCTTTCTGCTTTGGTCATAGAAGAACAAAAGAAGTGATTCAAGTCCCATTTCAATCAGTCAGTCTCCCCTCGTGCCTTTTCCGAAAGAGATTTGGTTTTACTATACGATCAGGCTAATGATAAGCTGGGGACAGGCAAGATCGAACCTATGTGGCATGGGCCCTACATTGTTAAATTTGTGTTACAAAAATGGGCCTATGAGCTAATTGATTATGAAGGAAATCCTTTAGATAAGCCCCGAAATGGGCTTTGTCATAAAAAGTACTATGCTTAGGTTATCTTGCATGGTCACTTATGTACATTAGTGTGTCATTCATTTTTTGTGCAGTGTGGTTTGGTCTGTTGGTTTTCAAGCATTTTTCATGCTCACTATGTTTTTACCTACTTTGCAGATGTCAGTGACTCCTCACATTGGTTTTGTTGATGGTGCTTGTAATAGTACCTGGAATCTATCCTCCGTGGCATGGGCCATTTATGACCCCCATAGTGAGTTGATTAATCTTCAAGGTATTTTTTAGGTCAAACAACCAATAACGTTGCTAAGTACAGTGCAGTTATCGAATTGTTTTTGGAAGCCATCGCTCTTGACATTCAGGAATCGGTTGTCAACCTAGATTCACAACTTGTCATCCTTCAACTCAACGGGCAATATTCTGTCAGAAATACTCAGATATTGAGAATGTATCTACGTATTCATCTACTCGAGAGAAATTTTAATTAAATTACATATCATCATATTCCTAGACGTATGAATACATTGACAAATGCATTAGCTAATTATGTGTTGGATAGACATTTACGAAACATGTGAAAATCAAGAACAAATCGTTTGTACCATAGTAAGAAAGAAAATACAACATATATATATATATATATATATATATATATATATATTATTATATATATATATATATATATATATTATGTATATAATATAATTATATATATATAGATATATTTCCATAGTGTTTGATACATCCAAAACCCAAAAAATATCATGTGTGTTCAAATAACATCCATGGCTTGCAATAAATCTGAACTCTCACAGTACACAGTTTTGATATGCTCCCTGTGTGGAGACAATTATGCTTATTTTGTTTAACTATTCCAGCAGTCAAAGAACTCGTCAGGCTCAGCTGCCTATATACTGAATGCTTCAGGCATATACAAAATGTAATTTCTTATCTATAATAGAAATTACGAATTTTTCCCAGGGGAAAAAAAACATCCATGGCTTGCAAGCCTTAAAATGTGAAATGTTGGACCTAGGAACTAACCAGCATGGTGATCATGGTAGCATGTGACTGCTTGTGCCACATGAGTCGGCAATCAGCGAATCTGATCAGATAACCCCACCGTATGCTTCTGATACTAGCGTGGGATATCTCTCACCCATGCATACTATGGGATCCCATGAGTCAACCCCTCGAGGTTCCCCGTGATCTCCTCCTCGTTGTCACCTCCCTCCTGATAAGGAGCGACATCAAACTGACGAGCGACATGCCTGGCAATCGGGGACATCACTGCAGGACGCTTTGGTACAACATCTGCATTGATAAAATGAAATGTTATGAAAATATATATCTAAAAAACAATTAAAAATAAAAATAAAAAATTGTTGGGTTTTTACCTTCATCGTCAAAATCCTCCCTCTATGGGAGTGGCATATCCAAATCTCCACTAAAGTCAGAACTGCTATAAGGCCAATCCTCCACTACGATCATCTGTTGTCGTAGCCATGAGAAAAAGGCAGGCTTATAGGACATCTATTGGCCCCTAATGATCCTAGGCATCAACTGGCTCCACCGGACCATCCTTGGGTCTCATGGCATCAATGGATCCACCTCATCCAACTGGTATTGGAACAACGGAACCCGCTCCAAGAAGAAGGTCACTAGCATAGATTCGAAGCAAAATTGCTTCAAGTTCCCTGCCTTAGCTTTTGACAATTGTTGTTTCATGTTGATCTTCATGACTTCTTGCTAGTTGAAGATCGTCGGTGCTATATAGTCGATAACATACATGAACTTTGACTTATTGGTTTCATGCTCTGATTGGGACCCAACCACTCTGTTGATGGTCAATAATAACCCTCTTAGCGTAAGATCTCGAACAATCATAATCTCAATCTTGCCACTTTTGGATTTGAGGGCTTCTGGGCAATGTTCGACAAGTAGCATGGATATACTTTCCCCGATCACCGTCGACCCATATAGGTTGACTGGTTCCCCCCTCCAGGAAAATCCTGTGATGAAATAAATGTCTGAAGTTTCTAGCTCCAGCTCTTGGTCACCAATGACGAAAATCTCTCAATTCACATCCCAGAGACTAATAAGATATTGTAATAGCTCAGGTTGAGCCCGCATCCCTGGAGAAAGGAAGAACTTGAGGAGCCCATAGTTCCTCAATGCATCCAAGCAATTTGGATCAACCATTGCTTGTGTTTCAGTGTTCTCATGTTCACGTTCCTTCCAATCTACCATTTTCGACGATTCTTTCTTGTAAAGACCATTTAATCAAGTCAATACTATCTTTGGCCACTGAAATTTAGATTTAAATGGTGAATTAAAGAGAAAACATCAATTTTTCTTTTTTCACGGCGCCAGAGCACCTGTTTTAGAAATAGTTGCACTGACGTTGCAGTTGGTAGTTTTAGCATCCCCCAATCAACGCGATTCCGTGCCAGGAAATTGTGTTGACTAAGTGCAAAAAAATTCTGCCAAAACCTCCCTCAAAAATCCAAAAAATGGATAAAAACATGAAAAAGTAGTATGAAAATGGAGCTTAAGGTCTTGGCTCTTACCTACAACTGATGGCTCGACGAATGACCTCCCAGATCTCCTGTAATCTGCTCCAGAAAAATTAGGGAAAATGTGGGTTAAAAGCTCTTCACACGAAGGTAAAATGGTAAATGGTAAAAAATAATTACTTTTCCCTCCTTTTATTCATTTTTTCATGAAATATTAGGGTTTTTAAGTATTTTGTACCTATGTTTCCTCAAGAATTGGATAATGTATTTACCTTTTTGTGTAGCGATAGGTCACATATTTTTGATGATGGTACTGAGTCACGTTTCAACTCTTTTCTTGACTCGTAAAACTCAAATGAAAATATTGTCGAGTATTTTTCCCTTTTGACTCGTAAAAGAGAATAAAATGGGGGGTCCGCTTTCAAGCTTTTTACCAACCCTTTAAACACAAAAAGATTGCTGAGATCTTGTCATTTTAAAATCGTTAAAGGCTGCAAAACGCTAGTTACTGAGTATATGTTTACCCCTTTTTCGAGTTAGGATGAACTATTTACAAAAAAGGTACTCCTTGAATGAAGTGGTTAAGCGATTCTCTCGAGTATCATTTTCTACCTTTTCGGGCTCAAGAGACACAAATGTACGAAAATGGACCATGTGGAGTTTTATTTTCTGTGCCTTTTCCAAACTCTCTAAACATGAAAAAGATACCGAGTTACACCTTTGTCGGACTCATTAAAATGTTAAACGACATCGGATTCGTCACCATGATGAACATGGGCTTCTGCTTCCTAGGGCTCATTAAAATTACTAGGTCGGATTCATCCAAAGGATGAACTTACAATGCAAGCATATGCTATCCCCTTCAAGCTTGTGATTAAAAAATAATTTGGGTACCTGCCAGAAATGGTGGGGGACAACTCACTCTTGAAAATGACACTTTCTGCTTCATGTCGGGTTGAGATATCCTCACTTCATCATTGACCTTTCTGGGTTGGGCTATTCCTTTTTTCCATCCATTTGATCTCTACCACGTCATCATGACCACCGATCCTATGGATCCAAAGGCTGCCAAACTCTGTGTCGTGTCGTCGATATGTTCAAGAGTTGTCCTTTTGTAGTTACCCTTACCCCTAATTCTCTGTATCATCCAAAATTATTTGCATCCTTTTGTCTCATGTCGATGATGTGGGATAAATCATGGCTCTCTTTCGACATGGTCACTTCCTGTCGACTTCAACTCATTATCCAGGAACTTGATCAAGAGACTCCTCTTCAGTACCTTGGAGCTTGCATGCCCTAATGGCAAGTTCTTTGCACTCGATAACCAGTTCACATCATTGGCTTTCGATCAGGTGATTTCACGGGTGTTCAACTTCAGTTCCTTCATTCACATTCCATGAATTATGCTACTAGTACCTTGATAACCATTTCCATTATTGGTGGTTTCTCTTGCACTTGTTAATAGTTTACATCATTGAATGGTAATCAAGCGATTTTCTAACATGTTTGATGTCAACACATCTATTCACATGTTAGAATCTATACTTTGATCGGGTCGTGTTGGAGTGCAAGACCCTAGGCTCATATTACAAAAGTCTAGGTTGCAAGATAATGTGACATGGTTGTGCTGATATACATGTATCCTTTAGATGGATGGATTCGACCATACCATGAGTTTTCATATGTGATCCTTCTCATTATTGGATGGCTGCAACCATACCATGAGTTTTCATATGTGATCCTTCTCATTATTGTATGGCTACGATCATACCCTTGTTTCTATATGATCCTCTTTATCAGATGGTTGCGCCCATGCCTGGATCCATTTACATGATCATTCTCTAGATGGTTGTGTCCATACCACAATTCATGTATCATTTGATAGAGTTTTTAGTAATGTATATGTATTTGTAATTGCTTGCTAGTTTTCCAAAGACAAACTTCGGTTCCCCACACTGATTTATAAAGCATTTTACCCCTCACTCTAGTTTGGCCTTCATGCTTTAGGGGGCATCTGTTACACAACATTTTTTCACTTTCCCTATACTCTCCATTCCTTGATCCTGGAGGACCTCTATAGCGAACCCTTCATGCTTTCCCATCATGAAGAAAACATTGTGTCCCTCTTCATGAGCAAAACAATTCCCATTTGCATCATTTTCCCAAAATCTTATGTTTTTCCCAGTTTACAAGACTGGTGCTAATGACCTGTGTCCTCCCCATGTCAATATGAAGGGATTACAACTATCCCTCATGCTGACCAAAGCGACTGAGCCTTTTCCCAGTGGCGCCGATCCTCTTTTTGAAAGTTTTTTAAATTTGGCGCTAAAGCTTCCAACTCTAGAAGCTTCATAACGAAAGTCTGGTAAATGGTTAGGCCAGATGGAGCCGAGGAGATCAGATTGTGCTCCTTTCCCCTATTAGGATGGAACTACCTTAAGAGATAATACCTTATCCCATGAGAAGAGGAACCATCTCCCATCCATTCAAGCTATATAAACCTCCACTTTTCCCAAGCACAAGCTAGTCTGTGTGTGTTAGTGCTAATTAAGTTTTGTTTGGAGTAATCAACAAGTTATCCATACTTTATAGCTCTCTAGTTTGTGTTTAAGGGAGAATTGTGAGTTGGTTTGGTGTGAAGCCTAAAGGGAAGAGCCTTGAGACTATCATTGTTGGGGCCATCCATGGAAAGCTAGCATAAGTGTGTGGGAACATGGATTTGTCATAGGAGAACAACAATGTCAAGATGTCGGTCGTAATCTCTTCTTGATTTAATTAAGATGAAACTATCGATTGATTTCCTACATAAGATGTCGTTTCACATGTTTATAGCTTAATGTTTCTTGACTTGTTAAGTAGGTTGAATAAAATTTGTATATTATCGCAGATGTTGTCTGTTGTTGTCTACTTGTTTCAGGTGTTCGCAAGAAGGAACGAAAGATAGCTCGAGTAAGGAAGCAAGGTCGTAATTAAACAGATAGCATACTAAGAGGTAGGCCCTCTTAATTGGTTGTACCCTAAGGAAATCTTCCATAGAATGTCTTGTTTGTGGCTAGACCCGCTCTCGAGCTAGAGGAATTGTTTGTGTCTGCACTTATAATTTTACCTGCACCACAACTGCCCAGCCAAATCCGAACCCGAACAATAGACATACACAACAAGTATACAGTGGAGAGACATCCTATCCAGATTACACTATGGAAATTCAGGATATCAACCTGAGATCTGGGAGAGTACTCCTGGACAACCAACCTCTACCTCCACCTAGGGAGGTTAAGGAAGAAAGAGACGAAAACATGCTTAAAGTAAATACACCACCCTTTCTAGAGAGATTAACTCAACCACTCGAGCCTACCCCAGAAGAGACTGAACTTCTGGGATAATTGAAAAACATGTGTGTCAAATTTCCACTTCTCCAAGCTATTAAAGATGTACCTATTTACAACAAATTGATTAAGGAGAACTGCTTCAAGTGTCCAGGGAGGTGAAGAAGAAATGCCCCTACCATTATTGTCATTGGATAGCTATCCGACAAGTAATTTGTTCGAAGTATTTGGACCTTGGAAGCCCTGTAGTAGATTTTCACATCAATGGCACCATTGTCCCACACACTCTAATGGATCTTGGGGCTGTCATTAATGTGATGACCAAAGACACCATGCTCAAGCTCAACCTCGAGGGTTCATTGAGAAAGACCACAATAGTTCTGCAACTTGCAGACTACTCCACAGTGACCCCTGAGGGGATTGTTGAGGATGTGATGGTCTCCATTGACTCTTGGGAATACCCAGAATATTTCCTAGTTCTCTAGCCTAAGGCTAAGCTTATTGGTTACCCTCTCATCCTTTGGAGGCCCTGGTTAGCCACTGTCAATGTCTACATTAGCTATAGGGCCGGAAATATGACCATAAAAAATGGGCATATGTCCAAGCAGTTAGTCCTATACCGTAATTCTCAACCATATCTAGAACATGACTTAACTTTGTGGCTAGAAAAGGAGGAAGAATATGAAGTTTATTCTGCCCAACTCTATACCTTAGAAACAACCATGGGAGGGGGCCAACATGATGAAGATGATTTGATTGAACACATACTCCAAAGTCCAACTCCCAATACATTGTCCTAGAAGAAGTAGTAAAAGTAAACCTAAAACAACCATCAAATTTATCTATGCTTAGTTGATTCCAACCCTATTCATGTCAAAACCATAGAATTTGGCCCCGAGAGAGCTTTGAAAATCAACTCATCTGTTTCTGTTCACCAAGAAGAAAAATTGTGCAACCTACTAAAGGAAAACCTAGATGCCTTTGATTGGAGTTACAAAGAAATGAAGGGAGTGCACCCCTCAGTGTATACTGACCATATTTATATCAAAGAAGGTTGCAAGCCAGTTCGACAACCCCAAAGGAGGGAATCCAACTCTTATAGATATAGTCAAATAAGAACCGCAAAAGCTGCTAAATGTAGGATTCATTTACCCTATCTCATACAGTGAGTGGGTCTCTCCTTTGGTGTTGGTCCCAAAGAAAAATGGTAAGTGGAGGATTTGTGTTGATTACATGGAATTAAACAAAGCCATAAAGAAGGAACATTTCCCTCTATCTTTCATCGAGCAAGTGCTAGAAGGTATGACAGGGAATTTTTGTTTCTCTTTCCTAGATGGATTCAATGGGTACAATCAAATCCATATCAACTCGGAAGACCAGGATAAGACCAGCTTCACTTGTCCTTGTAGTACTTTTGCCTATAGGGTCCTTTCTTTTGGCCTATGCAATGCTCCTGCCACTTTCCAGAGAGTAGTCCTGAGTATCTTTGCTGAGTTATTCCATGATGCGATAGAGATTTATATGGATGATTTTACACCTTATTGATGTGATTTCCAGGAGGCTCTGTCAAACTTAGGTAAGGTGTTGCACAAATGCATTGAAATGAACCTATCTCTCAGTCTTGAAAAATGTGAATTCCTAATGGCTACATGGATTGTGCTAGGTCATTCAATATCCCAACAAGGACTGTAGGTGGACCTAAACAAAATAGTTATCATCCGAAGGGTCCCACCTCCACAAACGCAGAGAGATGTCAGAAGTTTCCTAGGGTTAGCTGGATAATACCGAAGGCTTATAAAACACTTCAGTAAGTTGGCTTCTCTTTTATTTTGGTTGTTGGCTAAAGACTCTGATTTTGTATGGTCAAAAAGTTGTTAAGAGGCCCTGGACACCCCGAAGGACAAGTTAACCATTGCATTGATTCTTAGAGGCCCAAATTGGGCCCTTCCTTTTCATATACATGTTGATGCCTCACACAAAGCCATAGGAGCATCCCTAGGCCAGATAGATGAAAATTTTCCTTATGCCATTAACTTTATTAGTAAGAATATGTCAAAGGCTGAACTGAACTACACAGTGACCTAAAAGGAGCTCCTGGTTGTTGTGCATTCATTGAAAAAATTTAGGCATTATATTACAGCCTATCAAAAATTTGTACATACTGACCATGTTGAAATCAAATATTTAATGAATAAACCAGATGTGAATGCCCAAATTATTAGATGGTTACTTTTATTACAACAGTTTGATCTAACTATTGTTGATAAGCCTGACAAGGAAAATGTTGTTGCAGATTTTTTGTCTAGATTAACTTTGCCTATAGGTGAGGAAGGAATATTTGATGATCAACTACCAGGTGAACACTTATTCGCCATTCATTTCTCTCTCCATGGTTTGCTGACATAGCAAACTATTTGGTATCTGCATAATTCCCACCAAATTTGTCTTGTAAAGAGAAAAGCAAGATTGTGAGGAAGAGCGCCCATTCACTTGGATTGGCGGCAACCTCCTCAAACTAGGCCTGGATCAAATTTTGAGAAGATGTGTTCGGGAGGAGGAAGTCTTTGACATCCTTCTGACCTGTCATGATGGGCCTTGTGGAGGTCACTTTGTATTAAAGTGGAAAACATTTAAAGTGTTACAAGCTGGTTATTATTGGCCCACTCTTCATCAAGATGTGAAAATCTATACTAGTTAGTGTGATAGGTTCCAAAGGATCGGAAAGCCTACTCCAAGAGATGAAATGCCTCTACAACCTCAAGTGACTTTCGAGCCATTTGACAAAATGGGGCATGGACTTCATTGGACCTATTAACCCTCCTTCCAAGGAAAATTAGTATATCATTGTGTGCACTAACTATCTGATTAAGTGGTCTGAAACCAAGGCAATTAAGGAAAAAACAGAGGAGAAGGTGGCTGAGTTCTTAAGGGAGAATGTATTTTACAAATTTGGGTACCCTAGAGAACTGGTCACTGATCAAGGAAACCAGTTTACCTCCAACATGATTGAAGACTTGTTAAGCCAGCATAAGATCAAGCATAGAACCTCCACTCCCTATCACCCACAAGCTAATAGGGAAGTGGAGGTGACCAACAGAGTGTTGGAGGGCATCCTGACCAAAGTGGTTAGCCGCAATAAGAAATATTGGGTAGATAGACTAGCTGAGGCCACCTGGGCCTATAATACCACCTGGAAGACCACCACTGGATTCACATCCTATGAGCTGGTCTATGGGAAAAAGGCCCTACTGTCCATTGAATTTGAGTATAATACATTGAGGATGGCAGCCCAACTAGATCTAGATCTCAGCAATGCACAAAAAGAGAAATTGCTCCAATTGAATGGTTTAGATGAGTTTAGAATGTAGACCCTCCTACACATAGAGGTAACTCAAATTCAGAGGAAGATCTGGCATGATAAGAACATCAAGGATAAGAAATTTCAAGAAGGTGATTGGGCTTTGTTATATGATTCCATATATAAGGACTTTAAGGGCAAGTTAAGGACAAGATGGTTAGGGCCTTATGTTATAGAAAGATGTCATGATAATGGTTCAGTGTAGATCAAAACCATAGATGCAGAGGCCATTCCTTTACTCGTTAATGGGCACAGATTGAAAATTTACAAAAGGTCATTATCAAAGCAAGATTTCATTGATGGTATCAATAAAACAGTGATGGCGGTGGAGCAAGTATCAACTCCTGCCTCATCAAGTCACTGAAAAAATAAAAAATAAGGAGACTCGTGTGAAAACCTCCATGAGGCATCTGAGTCCCATTATTGGGTTGTAAACTTCTTGAGTTGGCCCAATGGTGTTAGAAAAAAAAAAGAGAAAAATAAAAATATATTTGGGTGAAAACCTCTCTTGAGGTGCCGAGGGCAAGCAACTAGGATGAAAACCTCTTGGAGGCAGACTAGTTATTTAAAAGAAAGTTGAAAAAAAAAAGAGAAAAGGAAAATCATGAAAAATTGTTTGTAGGTCAGCAGGAGGACGATTAGAGATCAAAGGAGAATCAAAAGGTACCTATTCCACTCATATTTTTATTTCTCCATCCATTATCCTTCATCATTCCACCATTTCTGTCATTTTTTCACTCATTTGCCTCAGTTTGCAAGGGTAATGTGTTTTCTACAGGATTCCCTGTAAACCTACATGATCCCCTAAAAACCTATAGGATGATCCTGTAGGAATTATAGTGGCTTGGGAATCCTAAAGGAAGTAACCCTAGGGCAAGGAAATGATCTGCCCATGTAAAAAAAAAATTCCCTACATCACCACTTCATTACCATAACTCTCTCCACCTTGATCACCCCTACATTCATCATTAAAAAAATCAGTTAAAAAGAAAATACAATCTTCAAGAAAAAAACATAGAGGAAAAAGTGAGACAGAGAGCATAGGGGGACAACACCTGAAGGTTGTTTCTCATTTCACAAACCCCTAGACTTCCTCTCTATCCATGTTCATCATCCTCATGTCCTATGTTCATCATCCTCATGTCCTAGTAGTAGAAATGATTAAAATTTTTGAGGGAGAAGCAGCTATAGGACATCCTGTAGTAGCCTATCCCACAGAATAAAAATCATAAGTTGCAGCAAGTTTCCAACATGGAGATCCAAGGGTAGAAGAAGCTCTAGAGAACTAACAACACCATCATCTTCAACACTAGGTACCTTCATATCAAGGCAATCATCAAAGGACAATAAAGAAAAGAAAAAGAGAAAAGAAGGAGAAATCACATGTAGCCAACATACAAAAAAAACCTCATTTCTTCAACAAAATGTAGCAAGGTATTGTTACCATAGGTAAGTATCTCGCTTGCTTCATTCTTTCATTTTCATAATGTAATCAAAAGATGTAAATATTGTGGACGAGTTTGTTTATAAGCGAAAGGTGGCCAGTTAACTTGGCCACCTTCATTCAGTCAACGAGGACAAAATAGTTAGTCCTCACACACGTGGTAGCGGTCAAGTCAAAGAAAAGGAGAATGAGGTCAGAAGTAGTTGAGACTATGGATGCCTGATGTGGGAGTTGATTATGAGGTGAGGGGAATGATGATGTGGTAATGGGGACCAATGGTCCAAAAATAGAAATTTGTACCTCGGCTTCCAACACACCACCTCACTCAACTCGACCATAAAAGGAAATAAATGTTGATCCCCATGCACTCATGTATTCATCTTCTCAAGGCTCAATCTAGCAAGGTCAATCTCGTCCCCAAGTAACTTATAGGAGAGGAAAAATTCAATTTTCCTACCCAGGACTTCCTATAGGATCCTACAGGATCACACAGGAATCCTATAGGATACAGTCAGGCAGTCTACAGGATTGGCAGAGAGCAATTTCAGAGGGGGAAACACAGGGGTTGGCTACATCAAGCAATATGAGGAGGTAGGCTCTACATTTCCTCCCATTTTCCAAGTAAAATAGAACAAAAAAATCTCCTAGTTTGATTGAAATTGATAGCTGTATAAGGGAATTGTATCCATAGAAATTTCAGTCCCATTTCCTCATTCATTAGAATTTTGTATCATACATCTTTGCTCCTCAAATTCATTAGAAAAATGACAGGGGGGTTTAATTAAGGGAGCCCATTAACACTATAAGGATTCACCAACACCCTCATGTGCTAGAAATATTCACAAGGCATAACTGGATGGGGTACCTTGAGAAATTGAGGGGGTATGATGATGAAGTAGCCCGAGATTTTTCTCTCCCTCATTCCACTGACCATAACCCATGCCACTGTTGTGGTGAGAGGCCTCTCCATAGAGCTCACCCTTGAACTTATAAGCATAATTATCACACTTCCCTTAGGAGTGCCTTGGAGAAAGGAAGACAAGGGAAATATCCAAACTGCTAAGAAGAAATTCTTTTTAGAGGAAGAGGAGCTCATTGAAGAAAAAAATGGAGTGAGGAGAGCAAGCCTACCATACCCCTGGAATGAGGTAAGCTACCACCTTATAAAATACATATCATGTGAAGGTAGGTATATTGTGGTGTATGGATATCACTTTAGGATTCTTGAAGAATTGAGGTTTGGAGCAGAAACACCTCCTCACTACAAGCTCAACATACCATACTTCCTTTTGCAATCACTGATAGATACAAGAATGAAGGTGCAAGAAGGAAACTACCAACAGCTAGCCCAATATGGGTTAATTAGAATCATCATAGAAGATTCTCTCCAAAACCTTAGAATTCCTATCAGTTGGGCAATTTTCAGAGACATGCTGACAGAGGAGGATATCAAGGCCCTCAAATATGATAGAAGCCCTAATGTCAGTGAAAATGATGAATAAGAGACTGAAACAGATGAAGAATAAGTAGAAAGGGATGAAGAGGAAATAGATGAGGAGGAAGAGGAAAAGAAAAAGGAGGGAAGTGATGAAGAAACAGAGGAATATGTCAAGGAGGAAACTCATAAACAAGATGAGGATCTAGAGGGAGAAGAAGGGGAGAAGGACAAAGGTGAAAAGGGAAATGGAAAAGAGGAGACATAGGACAAGGAGGAGTCACCCAAGGTGTCTCCAGAACCCACTGAGAAATAGGCAGTAGCTGCCCTCATTGCCCTTAGCACCCCTATCAAACAAAATGGCAAAAGACAGAGGCAAACCCTCTTATACTTCAAAACAAGAAAAAGTGCAAGGATAAGGTAGGGAAAACCTCAAACTCCAACCAAGGTTCCCATTGTTATTGAGGTCTCACATAAACAGTAGGAGAAGATGGTTCCTCTTACAAAAACTCAAGGAGAAGTATCCTCAACACAAACCTCCCCTAAGTCTCCTATCACTTATGGGAGAAAGCCTATGACTAGATCTACCTCATCTAAAGGAAAAGACATCCTACATGATACACAACTAAACCTACAGGAAACTCAAAAATTAGATAAGGAGGAAGTATGTAGCAAGAAACAAAGAGAGAGGACCCCGAGCTAAGGGAACCTAGTCCTCAACCTAAACTTGACTCCTACTACAGATTTGTTGAAGGGGACAGGGTCATTCCACAAAAATTTTCCATCCCATTATTCTTTGAGCTTGAGAAAGAAAGAGCCAGAACTCATAGATGGATGTAGATTGCCAAGTCCAAGGGAGTGGAGGAGATTGGTCACATGGACGAGAAGCTCAAAGATATGGGAAGAGAACTAAGTAGCCTGAGGGACAGAGAGGCCATAATGAAAACTCAGTTGTAGGCAGAAAATGCATGGTTGAAAGGACAATTGCAAGAAAGAGAGAATCAATTGGCATCCATGGCCAATCTATCTTTGGAAGCAATCCATTGCAGGATGCAGCTATGTCCTATGAATTATACCTTAAGGAACAGTGGTTGTAGTTCCAAATCAAGACCATATCAGAGAGAGGTACTATGACATTCCAGGATTATAGGCAGTTCATTAATCTCTGTGATCAAAGTACATTGGAGGATAGGGATAAGATGTCTGAGTTCTACTTGCATAACATGGCCTTGACAGATCTGAATGTATGGGACCATAATGCAAAGCTAGGGGATTTACAGTTGATGGCTTTGGCATCATGGTTGAACCATAAGGAAGCAAGGGCTACAGAAATGAAGAAGATATTGGCAAGGGAACAAACAGAGCCTCTCATGATAAGAGTTGAGTAGTCCAATCCAATGGCTATCATTAGCACACATAATTTACTTTCAAATGATCCTCAACTTGCACCTAGGTATCTTGCTACCCAAGAGCGCGCAATTACACATTTTGAGGATATGTTCATATTGTTAGGGGATGACATCATGAAAGCTTGCCCAAGGATATGGAATAATTTTCCATACAGTTTGAAAATCAGAGAGAACCATTCTCCTCAAAGTATGAGAGAAGCACTGGATAGGACACCCATGTACAAACAAACCATCCAAAGGCTCAAAGTTAATCAGATTGGCTTGAGACTCAGTCCACCATTGCTCCTGGGGATGTTAGAAGGAAGGAAGGAAGAGGAAGAAAGAAAGCAATGGGAGGAGATAGAAAGGAAGATAGGATTCCATGCACAAGAAGAATAACCCACAATAGAAGCATGGTATGTCAGGGAAGCTACTAGAGCTATGAAAGACATGGATATTGATTGAGTTTCTCAGAGGCTGAGAAACACTTTTAGTAGGGGGTGATGATGAGACTCATCATTGGGTAACTCTATGGACCTTAATTAACCTCCTAGCTTAGTCAAATAATGTCTTCTCACAATTTATTACATGTTTTGATTATGTTTTGTTTAATGAGATGAGTCAAAGTGAGATATTATGCCTAGCAGACTAATGTGCATTAAATGCAGGTTTGTGAGAGAAAATCAGGGAATTTTGGCAAGATTAACGGCTGAAACTTGAATGGTACAAGGAAGAGAGATTGTAGGAGGTAAATCCTCCTCATTTACTCCTCCTTCATTCGAATATTTATCCATTAATCACACTAGCTCGGAGTACAAGAAGCCAAGTCATGAAGATCAAAAGGAAGCCAAGAAAGTGATAGTCAAAGAGTTAGTTCATCTCGAGTTTGGAGCTGAGCCTCCCTAGATTTAAGGAAGTCATTGGGGACTTCAATTTTATAAATAAAGAGGCTTAGAGCCTCATTAGGATTCAATTTTTTGTTGTAAAAACACTAGTTATTTTTTAGCTCGAGACTTGTGGAAGGCATTGCTATGTAATTTTATGTTTTGATAATGAGAATGAGTTTTTTCATGATCCAGTACCGAGTTAACTTAGAGGGATGAAGCTCTTGGGTTAGGGCCCAACCTTAGAGACAAAGGATCCTCTTCTTGTATCTGTATGCTTAGATTAATTTTATAGATTCATGGTTAAATTGCACTTGGAAGTGTTTCATTGCAAGTAGTGTAGATTTGATTAGTTAGGTTATTAGTTTGCTTCCATTAGTTCTTTACTTCAACAGTAGGTTAGAAGGGATAAAAGGAGCATAAAAAACTTGTAAGTAGGTGTCTTGGGCTCACTTCTTCCTTCAGGGATCATGATTTGAGGAAAGGACCCCCATGCAGCCCTAAAAAGATAGAATTATATTTTCTCATAGAATTTAGAGTTACCTGTGCTTAAGCTAGCATTTTATCATTTTTTAAGTGTAGGAGTTATCCATCATTTCTTCCATCTTCAGTCTTACAGTAGATCTCATCAATGACTTCATTTTATTCTGCAATTTCCCTCATGCATGAAGTAGACAACTAGCTCATTAAACTCTGTTTTTCTATCTTGGTGAAATTATTCTTGTTTACATGATTTTTTTGGAAAATATCAATTTTTGATACAGAGTTGGTGCTTCAGAAGTAGAGAAATATCTCATAGAAAGAAACCACCTTCCAACTTCATCCATCCATAATCATTCCTTGTTTTCAGTAAGACCCTCACTAATTTCATCATTCTTCAAGGAAACTTCTTCAAGCATGTTGAGCAAATCCAACCAACTCCCAACCTTGGTTTTGAGTTCTAAGTGATCCTAGGAATTTTCTCACTCCATTCCATCCACCTTCCACCTTCCCTAAGCCTTCCATCACCTTCAGCACCCATCGTTTTTCTCTCGATTGTAGCCTATAGAAATACAAGGAATCATGTAGGTATTTAGGACATCTTGTAGGTTTTCCTCTAGTGGCCTGTTTTGAGGCTGAATTAAGGGAAAACCTTGAGGAAGCCACACAAGGTCACCTAAGGGTCTCCCAAACCTTCCAACCACCCACCAATTGATCTGGGTCTTGGGGGGAGGCCCCCAAGATCTAAAAAATTGAAATGGATCTTGAGGGGGAAGCCCCCAAGATGTGAAAATTTGAAATTGCCAGAGGAAAAAGAGGAGAATGCCCAATAAACAAAACCACAAAGAAACTTTTTATTAAAACATATAATAATTGTAAGGACTACATTGTGGTGGACAATCTGTCCTTTTACAAAATGCAACTTGTTACTTATAGTATTTTTTAGTTACAATACTACGGGTCAATTCCATGGGTGAATGAGTACTATGGGTGGATGTCACAATACCATGGGTGAATGAATACCATGGGTGGATAAATACCATGGGTAGGTGCCACTTACAATACCATGGGTAAATTCCATGGGTGGATGAATACCATGGGTCGATGCCATTTTCCATTCGGATCATTTCTCCCTCTTTAAGAAGCAATGGTCCTTATTGTGTGAAGTTCCCTCGTGCGAAGCCTTTGTTGAATATTAAGAGACATTGAAAAGAAGGGTTTTATGTGGTTAACCCATAACCATGATGACCGAAGTTTCGAGGACAAAGATACCCTATAATGCTTGTGACCAACTATGATATTGACAGTTTGTGGCCTAGCAAATAGACTTCGATGAAGTGTGGGTTTGTGGATGACCCATAACCATGATGAACGAAGATTTGAGGAGAGAGATACCCTGTAATGCTTGTGACCAACTGTGATACTTACAGTGTGTGGCCTAGCAAATGGACTTAGATGAAGTGTCGGTTTTTGGATGACCATAACCATGAAAAATGAAGATCCGAGGATAGAGATACCCTGTAATGCTTGTGACCAACTATGATACTAACAGTGTGCAGCCTAAAAAATGGACCTCAATGATAAGGATTTTGTGCAGTTGACCCATAACCGTGATATTGGTTGTTGATGAAGTAGTAGGTGCCTACATAGCCTAGGGTGGGAGGGCACATTTCCAAATAACCCAAGCCAAATGCTGTTATGCTGAAACTGATGAATGTGAAGTAGGTGCTTACTAAAGTGGGGTGGGATGACACGTTTCCAATGGGAACCTGCTCCGAATTCTGCTCCAGAATTAAAATGGACATAAATCGGTCAATATAACTCAGAATATTTCTTATAACCTATTTTTGGAAGCAGAAGGATCATTTTGCGTCTTCCTGTGTGTTGGAAATCCTTATATGGACACTCTAGAATCTCAGATTCATGCTGCAATTTTTCCGCTATCACAAAAGTTATGAAAAAATAGTTGATTTTAAATCAACGATATCTCCCACATCCGAACTTTGATTCGACCCATTTGTTTTTTGGAAATTGGGTGATTTTTCAAGAAGAGCTCAAATCTACAATCTGTTTTCTGAAATCCTAGAAAAAAACTTCAAAAAATGATAGGAGATTTACCATCCACTAGTTGTCGTCAGAAAACAATTCTACAACATAGCTGATTTTAAATCAACGATATCTCCCTCATCGAGACTCAGATTCGGTCAATTTTTTTTTGAGTTTTGGTATTTTTCACAAGGAATCTAGATATGTTATTTATTTTTGTAAATATTGCACCAAATGTTTTAGAGCTGATCTGCAAACTCACTACCCAAAAAAAAATTCCTGCAGAAAAATGAAAAAAGAAAAATTCTTCCTGCTTGGCTCAAGAAAGTGCTCTATGGAGGTTGCAACGTGTGCCTGAAGTTTGTTGAATATTGACGCAAAATTTGAAACTGAAATATGCATCAATCCCTCATTCCCATGGAATCATAACCTGCTTTGATACCACTGATCTGGGTCTTGGGGTGGAGACCCCCAAGATCTAAAAAATTGAAATGGATCTGGGGGGAAGCCCCCAAGATCAGAAAAATTGAAATTGCCAGAGGAAAAAGAGGAGAATGCCCAATAAACAAAACCACAAAGAATTTTTTTATTAAAACATATAATAATTGTAAGGACGACATTGTGGTGGACAATTTGTCTTTTTAAAAAATGCAACTTGTTACTTATAGTATTTTTCAGTTACAATACCATAGGTCAATTTCATGGGTGAATGAGTACCATGGGTGGATAAATACCATGGGTGTTTGCCACCTACAATACCATGGGTAAATTCCATGGGTGGATGAATACCATGGGTTGATGCCATTTTCCATTCAGATCATTCCTCCCTCCTTAAGAAGCAATGATCCCCATTGCGTGAAGTTCCCTCCTGCAAAGCCTTTGTTGAATATTAAGAGCCATTGAAAAGAAGGGTTTTATGTGGTTAACCCATAACCATGATGACTGAAGATTTGAGGACAGAGATACCTTGTAATGCTTGTGACCAACTGTGATATTGACAGTGTGCGGCCTAGCAAATGGACTTCGATGAAGTGTGGGTTTGTGGATGACCCATAACCATGATGAACGAAGATCTGAGGACATAGATACCTTGTAATGCTTGTGACAAACTGTGATACTTACAGTGTGCAGCCTAGCAAATGGACTTCGATGAAGTGTGGGTTTGTGGATGACCCATAACCATGACAAAAGAAGATCTGAGGATAGAGATACCCTATAATGCTTGTGACCAACTGTGATACTAACAATGTTCGGCCTAACAAATGGACCTCAATGACAAGGATTTTGTGCGGATGACCCATAACCGTGATGTTGGTTGTTGATGAAATAGAAGGTGCCTACATAGCTTGGGGTGGGAGGGCACGTCTCCAAATAACCCAAGCCAAATGTTGCTATGCTGAAACTGGTGAATGTGAAGCAGGTTCTTACTAAAGTGGGGTGGGATGACATGTTTCCAACGGGAACCTGCTTCGAATGCTGCTCCAGAATTACAATGGACATAAATCAGTCAATATAACTCAGAATATTTATTATAACTTGTTTGTGGAAGCAGAAGGATCATTTTGCATCTTCCCATGTGTTGGAAATCCTTATATAGACACTCTAGAATCTCATATTCGCACTACAATTTTTCCGCTGTCACAAAAGTTATGAAAAAATAGTTGATTTTAAATCAACGATATCTCCCACATCCGAAGTTCGATTCGACCCATTTTTTTTTTGAAATTGGGTAATTTTTCAAGAAGAGCTCAGATCTACAATCCTTTTTCTGGAATCCTAGACAAAAACTTCAAAAAATGATAGGAGATTTACCATCCACCAGTTGTCGTTAGAAAACAATTCTACAACATAGCTGATTTTAAATCAGCAATATCTCCTTCATCGAGACTCTGATTCAGCCGATTTTTTTTTTTTTGAATTTTGGTATTTTTTGTAAGGAATCCAAATCTGTTATTTGTTTTTGTAAATATTGCACCAAATGTTTTAGATCTGATCTGCAAACTTGCCACCCAAAAAAAAATTCCTGTAAAAAATGAAAAAAGAAAAATTCTTCCTGCTTGACCCAAGAAAGTGCTCTATGGAGGTCGCAATGTGTGCCTGAAGTTTGTTGAATATTAATGCAAAATTTGAAACTGAAATATGCTTCAAACCCTCATTCCCATGGAATCATAACCTTCTTTGATACCACTGATCCGGGTCTTGGGGGGAGGCTCCCAAGATCTAAAAAATTGAAATGGATCTTGGGGGGAAGCCCCAAGATCTGAAAAATTGAAATTGCCGGAGGAAAAAGAGGAGAATGCCCAATAAACAAAACCACAAAGAAATTTTTTATTAAAACATATAATAATTGTAAGGACTACATTATGGTGGACAATCTATCCTTTTACAAAATGCAACTTGTTACTTATAGTATTTTTCAGTTACAATACCATGGGTCAATTTCATGGGTGAATGAGTACCATGGGTGGATGTCATAATACCATGGGTGGATTTCATTTACGATACCATGGGTGGATAAATACCATGGGTGGGCGCCACTTACAATACCATGGGTAAATTCCATGGGTAGATGAATACCATAGGTTGATGCCATTTTCCATTCGGATCACCAACATCCCTGTTGGCTGGATAAATCGATCTTGCGGAATAGGCCGATCTCCCTAGTATCAACAAATATATAGCAACAAGCAGGACAAACAAATCTACCTTTCTCTAAACATATTGTGATTCATTAATAAAAATTAAAGAGGTGTTTAGACCCTACCTTAAGTCAAATGTTAGTTTGTGGCAGCCATGCTCCAACCGTCCAAAAGAGTTTCCTTTTGAGAACCTGTAATCACAAACAAGCACACATCAAATAACACCTGCATAGCTAATATAATAAATCATGTTCATCATGGTGATCAAGGAATCCATAAAATAAACCATAAAACACAACTTATTGAGAAAAATAAACTTGGTTGTATTAACTTTGAAATAGAATAACTTTACAACCTTTGGTGCCTTGATGTTGTACAAGCTCTTCCTAGGGTCTGAAACAGGAATCTCCTCTACTTTGACAAGCCTCGCTCTCTTCCCAATGAGATCAATAAGGTATGTAATCTCTCCTCACAAAAGCTCAATTAGGAAGACTAAGTTCCAGCAACATTTCACCTCAAAAATATTCAGCTTTCAACCTTCTCAATAACCAGCCCAATGCTTCATTTTATAGTGCAAAGGAAGGAGGTTACAGGTCCATCTACGAAGGGATAGAGTCCTCCTTTAAAGGGATAAGCTTCTCACATCAAGGGGCTAGCTCCTTAAGGTATGGGATGCATGAACCTTAAAGAAGCGAACTTGCCACCTCAAGATTCCTTCTAAAAGCTTCCAGAAATGAATCAAAGTGAGTTTTTAAGAATATACTTGCGCCTTTTAACTTTTACAGGGGTTCGCACCCATAACAGAGACAGAGCAGTCAGGTGCGCAGGGGACATGACCATTAGGTGCGGGACAACAGGTAGTGCTAAGAGAAAGTGCAGAACCAGAATTTTAGAGACTTTTAAGGGCTTTCTCTTATTTTCAAGGCTTGATATGAAGAACTGAGGCTTAAGACTTGCAAAGGAGGAAAGTATGAGTGGTGATAGACTCACACAGATTGCAGAATGTCAAGGTGACAATTTTTGTGCAACAGATTGCCCCCTAAAGTGCGAAGTCTGTAATAGATGAGGATAGCATTTGTCATCCAAGAAGAGTGAAGTACTTTATCATTTCAAGGATCATCCTGTGGACACCCCGGTCGGAACCTATAAAAACATTCAATACAAAATATATATATGTGAACATATCGTCGCTAAGGTAGGCATTCCCATACTCAGATCAAAATTGACTAGAGAACTAACTAAACTGCTCTGGTACAGGAATGATTTTGTAATACATCACAAGTATAGACATATGTAGACACAGTATGGGTGCAGCCATCTGTTTATAAATAGTCCACTGTACAATGAATAACAAAATTCCTCGTAGCCTGGATGGTGGAAACTAGATCCAAGGTCTTGATTTCTGCTTCTTAAACTAGTACGATTCTATCCGTGTGAATGAATGTGTCGAAGTCGAACATGGTAGAAACCACTTGATTACCAGTCAATGATGTGAATTGTTAACAAGTGTGAGAGAAACCACCAGTATTGTTAATGGCTCTCAAAGTACTCAGTACAATCCATGAAATGTGAATAGATGAACTGATGTCGAACATGTCATAGAATCCTTTGATCGAAGGTCAATGATGCAACCTGACGTCGAAGGCGAGAAACCTGCCATTAAGGCATGCAGATTTCAAGGTATTGATGATTTCTAGATCATCTTTCTAGATAATGATCTGGAGTCGATAGAAAGTGATCCGTCGTAGACAAGCCCACAACACGAAATCATAGATCAAGTTTTGAAGAAATATATTTGGCAAGGAGTAACTCAAGGATGGTCAAAATGGATGATAGATATTTTGCAAATGAATGGTTTATTTGAATTGACCTCTTGAACACATAATGACACTGTAGATGGTTTGGTGACAATTGACCCAAAGCTGATACCCAGAAACTGGCTGAAGACTTTCAATATGGTTTGATTAACTGTTAGGCAAAGGATTTCCCAACCCAAGTGAACAAAAAGTGTCGTGCTCAAGAGTGGTTAACTGCTTTTCTAGAACACAAAGTATAACAAACAGGTTCATTTTTCTCTCTTTTCCCCCACCATTCTAGCAAGTTCCTCTTTATTTTTGACAAGCTTGAGGAGGATAACATTTGCTTGATTATAAGCTCATCCTTTGGATGAGTCCAACTTTTAAAATTCAAACCTACGAAGGAGTGTGCCGTTCCTGTAAAATTGACAGGTCCTTACTGTTGAATTTTAACGAGTCCAGTCTAGGAAAAACTCGGTGTTTTTCAATTTTAGGGAGTCAGAAGAAAAACTTAAGAAAACTCCATGGTTGTCCTTTTTCGTAAATTTGTGTCCCCCAAGCCTGAAAAAGTATAAAATAATACTTGAGAGAACTACTTGACCATTACGATCAAGGAGTACTTTTCATAATTAGTGATTCCGATCCGAAAAAGTAAAAAAGCGATCGAAAACACGTCGTTTTATAACCAATATCGAACTTGAAACGACAAATTTCCAGTGATATTTTCATGTTTATACGATCAGAAAAGAGATGTAAGTGGACCTCCTTTTAATTCCATTTTAATGAGTTTAAAAAGAAAAAACTCGGCAATCTTTTCATATTCTCCTAGTCAAAAAAGAGCTTAAAGAGGGCTCCAAAGTTTTGCTTTTTCGTAAATTTTGGAAGAGTCCGAAAAAGTGAAAAAGTATGCCACTAGTTGAAAATGATCAATTCTCCCTGAAAATCCAATATTCTTCACAAAAACTCAAAACATTACTCATACCTGTTTAAAATAAATAAAAATGCATCAAAAGTTACCTTTTTAAAGTGAAAAATAAATAATTAAAATTCATTTATTCAAAAAAGCTTATAAAAAGGGCTTTTGTAAATTCATTTTTACCGTTTGACTTCAGAGTGAGAAGTAAGAGCTTTTGGGTAAGAAACTTCCTGTGAAGATTGCGGAAAATCCGACCGTTGGAATCGAAAATCGTCAGCTCCAAGTAATCCACATCATCCCTATCTTGCATTTCAACCATTTAATTTTCATTTTAGGGCTTTAAAATTGATTTTTTAGGAAAATTTTGTTTAAAAAACCTCTCACGGGGGTCCGCAGGTGCAACATGTGACCCCTGCAGACCCTAAATTTTTGTACAAAGGAAAAAGTCAGTGTCCCACACCTGTTCCTAACGATGAGTGCGGACCTACGCACTGTCCCTAACTAGCGGGTGCGGACCCCGCGAAATAGGTTTTAAAATATCAATTTTTTCCATTTCCACCCAAAAATTTATGAACTAAATTGTTCTAATACGCCATTTTGCAATGTAGGATATACAAAATGCTCATTTGGTGGGAACGCAAGCACGAATATGTGGATATTTCCGCATTAATTCATCCACCTACAATACGGGCATTAAAAGCATGCGGACTATTTAACTTCTCGGCCATACCCGACATGAGGGCTCAAGTAGACTTCCTGCAATGGCTGGTAGACAGGTGGAGCACACAGGACTATTGTTTCATTATTGGTGGCCACCGGATCAAAATCGAGCTACAGGACATATATTTCTTGACTGGTTTTCCCAAGAGAGGCGAATGATTATCTCTTTTCGGGACTAGCCCGGGTGGCTAGTTTGTCGCTAGTCTCTAACTAGAGTTTTGCGATGACCAAACAAAGGACAAACGAATAGATATTAAAACTATCTCCCGTCCTGAACTTAAAGTGATTGCATTTACTGTCACCAGACTATGCGGGAGCACAACATTATATGTAGCTACCAGATCCCAGATGCGAATGACAGTAGACTATTATCGAGGCACCATCTTCAACTAGTGCGAGGTTGTGTTGGTGAATGTGAAAGGCCAACTGACTAGAGCAAAGAACGGACAACTAAAAAAATTTGGATATGGTTTCTTGGTTGTGAGCTTTGGTTTAGAGAGGGTCCCTATGGTGGTCCCGCAACAGCTTTCCGTTGAGGCTGGACTTCCTCGAGAGCCTAGGATTATGCGTTGGGTTGTAGTGATGGCCCGTCATCCTGAGGAGGCTTCAGAGGTTGTCCGATTTCCACCTGAGTATTTCCGTTGGTTGAGAAACCAACTTTTTGTGATTCAGGATTTTCCATATGCTGGGATGGATTATCGTGGTGATCCAGACATGGCTCTTCCACTAGGAGAGCAATGGGATGATTCAGGTAAAATCATTTTCAACACATCCTAAACTTTAAACTAATTTTTTTTTTGTAATCGTCCAAAACTGACAGTAGAAAGTTTTAAATGCAGATGTGGGTCCACAGCGACCAGCCACTCTCCAGCCCTATGAGAGGAGATACCCAGCTGCAGCAGTACCGGCCCTACAGGACCAATCTACAAAGACCCTGACAAAATTAGAGAATCATCTAGAGCATTTGACAACAGATATTCCAGAGACTAGCATAGATGATATTCCACTTAGGTTACAGTGTTACATGATTGGGGTCCCAGGACCTTTCAGGAGGTTCCTTTGTAGGGTGGCCTGAGCAGTGGTTTCTTATCGTGATCATCATCAGGGATAGGATGATCGCCTTTGTAGACTCATACGCCATTTTATGTCTTTTTGTATTATCATTTTTTCTGATTATAAGGTATTTTTCAACCTATGATCGAAGATGATGTATATTTGACACACTTCTATGTTATGATATATCACTATTACTAGATATCTTGTATAGCATGTTATGGAATGTTTTTAAATTTATTGTTTTGATTATTGCAAATGTCTATTTATCATTCGAGAAGCAACTGCATCTGCTAATGTATTTAAATATCTTGGAATATGTTGATATTCAATGTAGTCAAATTCACGTTCTAAGAGATGAACTCTCAAAAATAATCTTACTAACACTGGATTTCTAATGGCATAAACCCTGTTAAGATGTAATACAATGAGTTCAGAATCTAACCTAACAATCAAACTCCGAATCCCAAATGAGATGGACTTAGATAATAACTCAATCACTGCACTATACTCTGCAATGTTATTCGTTGTTTGACCGAGGCTTACCCCATGCATAGATACTAACTCGTCAGAGGGTGAATAGATAACCCAAGCTGCAGAAGAAATGTTTCGTGCACTACGACAAGCACCATCAACAAAACCAATGTATGTTTGAAGAGACGTCAACATCTGCAATATCAAGAGTAAAATCAAGATAAGCGGGAATAATGATAAAAACACTCTCTAAACTAGGCACACTTTCCTAATCTAAAACACACCAACTAGAAAGAAATTGTCCTAATAAAAATCTCCACACCAAAATTTAAGCATAATATCTTTTCAGGTAAAGCCCATTTCTGGGTTTAACCAAAGAGACACGGTCAAAATCTACCAATTCATAGGCCCCTTTTGCCAACTTTCGCTTAAAAACATAAGGACCATACCACACAGGTACAAATTTTCCAGCCCCTAGCTAGTCGTTTGTTTGATCGTATAGTAAAACTAGGTATCCTTCCAAAAAATTACGAGGTGTAACATTTCGGTCGTACTAAGCTTTTATTCGTTTGGCATGAGTCTCGATTGCTAATGCAGCATCACATCGATTCTCATCTAGCTGAGCTAAGTACAACAAACGTTTCTCCTCTTCGGAAGTGGCTAGGAGTAATTCTATGGCTATTTGCAATGATCGAATTTCGCATTCAATGGGTAACACTGCTTCCAGACCGTAGACCAGTTGAAAGGGAGTGAAACAAGTTGATGTTTTTACTGAGGTTCGATATGCCCAAAGTGCTGAAAATAACATGTTATGCCAATTCGACCTATGAATACCAATGATTCGTTGAATCATAGTGACTAGAACTTTATTGATAGCTTCAACCAGACCATTAGCCTATGGGTAATATGGAGTAGAACCATCATGATGCAGGCCAAGTTGATCTGTTAGTTCAGTCATCCTGATGTTTCGAAAATGACTTCCATGATTAGTAATAATAGCTTGAGGAACACTGAATCTAGCAATTATGTGATTGAAAATGAAAATTGCAGCAGTTTTTCCGTCTGCAGAAAATGTAGGCATCGCCTCGGCCCACTTAGTAAAATAATCTACCGCAAGGATGATATATGCATGCCCCTTGGCCGAGTGAGGGTTACATGTAATAAATTCGATACCCCACTTTGCGAAAGGACCGACGACAATTATAGGGTGGAGAGGAGCAAGTGGAGCACACATCTTATGATAAAAATTTTGACAATTGTGGCACTTCCAAACTTCATAGATACAATATTTAAATAAGGACGGCCAGAAATAACCAGCACGCAATATATTTTGGGTTGTGGCATACCCAGACATATAACCGCCACATGCTCCAAAGTGACAGTCATTCAGAACCTTTTCAGCTTCTTCATGAGTTAGACAACATCGGAAAATAGAATCCGCCCCACGATGATAGAGTGTATCTCCAATAATATTGTATTCTTGGGATTGGAAACATATTTTCCTTCGCTGAGATCGCGAAATTTCAGGCCGAAAAGATTGGGTTTGGAGATAAACAATTATATCTCCATACCATGGATCAAGAGTACTGATAAGAAACAAGGATTCATCGGTAATGGGTTCTTCTACCACAGTTTCAATATCAGTACGCAAGAAATCACACATCAGTTCCGCAAAAACCAAAGATTTCTTTGCCTTGGATTTTTCAAATTCCAAGTCAAATTCCTGCAGGATAACTATCCATTTGGAATACTTGCCCCCTAGCAATTGTTTGGTCAAAATATATGTCATAGGGTTACAGTCAGAAATTATCGTGGTTTTGCGTAATAAGATGTAGTGACGAAATCTTTGGACAACTTGAACAACTGCCAAGGCCAATATCTCCATATGCGAATATTTAAGCTCAGTCGGATTCAAAGTTTGACTAAGATAGTAAATTACATGTTCATTGTTGAATTCATCTTCCTAAACTAAAGCCATCCCAATGGTGGAATGAGAAGCGGTGAGGTACAAAAAGTAATCCTGGTTGTAGTTGGGAGGATGCAATAATGGTGCATGGGTCAACGCGTGTTTAAGTGCATCAAAAGATTTGTTAGCTATCTCATCCCAAACGAATGGAGTATTTTGTTTCAACAAGCTAGTAAAACCTTTCGTTATCTCGGTGTAGTTAGGATTGAAATGACGTAAAAAGTTTGCTTTCCCTTGCAAACTTTGGAGTTGGCGAAGAGTCGAAGGAGGAGGTAATTTGACAATAGCTTCAACCTTCAAGGGATCGACACGAATGCTAGCTTTTGAAACAACAAATCCCAGTAAACGACCCGTTTCTATACAGAAAACACATTTGTGTGGATTTAGCCTAATTCAATAATGCCTACATCTCATAAATATTGCTCGTAAATGAGTGAGATGATCGGCTCTACGTAATGAATGAGCGGGTAAATCATCGAGATAAGGTTGCACAATGTGCTTCATGTCATGAAATGCGTAAGACATAGTCCTTTGAAAAGTTGCTCTGGCGTTCTTCAATCCAAAAGGTAATTTGCAATAAGCAAATGTCCCCCATGGACAAATGAAATTCGTTTTAGGTTGATCAGTAGGGAGTATGTTGATTTGATTGTAACCGGAAAAACCATCCATAAAGGAGAACATTTCTCTGCCAGCACAATCATCAATAATTTTATCGATATAGGGGGTTGGATAATTGTCTTTATGACAAGCTAGATTAATATTCCTATATCGATACATATTCTTATTGTTCCTTGCTTTTTGTTAACATGAACAATATTCAATACCCAATTCGTTAAGGGAATTGGATAAATGAAACCTGCTCGAAGTAATTTCTCAACTTCAGCTTTAATAGCAGCAGCTTTTTGCGGATGTATCTGACGCAAACGTTCCCGGACAGTTTTAGCATCCGGGTAAGTTTTAATTTCATGGACAACAATTGATGGATCGATTCCTGGCATATCTTCATATGACCAGGCAAACACGTCATGGAACTCTTGAAATAGGGCTTTATAAGTTTGGATTTCATTGTCCGTACAGGAAGCACCTATATGAATGTTTTCAATAATTCTGGGTTTCACTGAAATGTCAATAGGAACCATTCGAGAGATATTTCCCAAATTCAACTCAGAATCAGGATATTGCAATGGATTTTGTGGTTCTTTGACATAGTCAGCTATAAAAATAGATGAAAAATCATTTTCAAAATGATTAAGCTTAGGTAAAAATGAAGATCGATGATGAAGATCTTATGGTAAATTATCAACAGACAAAAATTCACGAATCTGCTCATCAGTATGAATAGGGTCAGAAAATGTTGTTGAATCTGAGGTTGATATCGAAAGTGATTCCCCATGGATCACATTCATTGGATCAGATTTGGTTGAACAAGAGTCAGAAAAAAATTGTACAACCTGGTATGCAATTTCAAAGGGACTCAAAGGCATCGCGTTACCAAATGAATCCACCTCAAAATCGGAAGGTACGATCCAAGGATCATCAAAAGAAATAGTGTTCGATGAAATCATATGAATAGTTGCAAAAGAAGGTGATACGTTAGGAGGAGCAAAAGAAAAAGTTCCTATTAAACCAGAATCTTTAATCAAACCTACCCCAACATCCTTATAAAGGATAGTTGTTTACCGACATGTTGAATGCTATCAGAAGAGGCTGGGTCGGATGAAAAATAAGTCAGCTGGTCTATCGTAATGATCTTTCCATTATGAGGAAACTTGATAAGCTGAAAGACTGATGAAACAACAACAGTCATAGCGTAAGACCAACTGCAACCCAAGAGAAGGTTGTAATCTAGAGGGGCATCAACCACTTCCACATCTAGATTTACAGTTTTGCCTTCAACCCCCATAGGTAAATCCTGCAAAATGCCAAAAAGATGAAACCCTCGGCCATCAAAAGCCTTTAGAATTGTCGAGGATTGATTGAGTATAGGAGAACCAAGCGATCTCCAACACTGGATTGACATAATACACGTAGAAGCTCCCTCATCAATCACAGTCTGAAAGCAAGGTCTGTTTTTGACTAACAATGGAATTTGGAAAGCCATTTGATGAGGTAGGTGAGGTGTACTATTCTCTAAATTGAAGATTATTAGGTTCAAATCCTGAATATCAACAACTCCTATAGTAGACAATAATAATTTACGTTGTGCTGGGCATGATTACAGCACCTCCAAAGTCGACATTGCTGAAGGAGAAATAGCTAAGTTTTCAACAATGTTATAATTATGAGCAGCTCTTGCATGTGGATTGAAAGCTAACTTCTGAAGTATACCTTTAGCAGGCGGTTTGATTACTAAGTCTGGGTTAGGTTTCTCGATCTGTAGCGGATCAGAACCAGAAGGAGTTGAAATTGATGGGTTTGAATTATAAGATTCTGCTTCCTTACCACCAATAGCATTTTTACTGCCATAATCTTGCAATCGCGACACAATCCTAACATGGGACATCATCATAATGGGTTTTTTTTAGGCATTTGAGGAAGAACCGATCATCTTGCTATCTTGGCTAGGAAAGGATCCTTCAAGACAGTAGGCGTTTGAGAACCTTTGACGATTTTCGTAACCTCAACTCGATGTGGGCAGTCTCTTGTAAAATGCTCTTCATCACAAATGAGACAAGGATAGCGAGGTTTACGTTTCTCGTCAGTAGATTCATTTTTATCTGATTTCTCTTTTGAGTTTTGTTTATTTTTCTTCTTCCCCTTCTTTTTACCACCGGATTTTGATTTGGCCATAGATGATTCTACAACATGGATATTGGCAGGAATTTCAGTGGAAGAGTCTCCTGTCGGGGAATCTAGTAAAGTTATAATAGGAGAAGAACTCTTTGAAGATTTCTTCTTGCTTTTGGTGCTAACTGAACCAATCATACCATCAGCGGTATGAGACCCTGAAGGAGCTGCAGTTATTTGATTGTGCTTCGGAAGGTCAGGGGTTTTTTTATGTAAAGTACCTGATTGTGTATAGACGAGGTCAAGGTACTGAGCCTGAGCAATTACTTGTTCTTCAGTAACAACTCCTGCCTTAGCTACATATTCAGTGATTTTAGGTAATAATGGTTTAACAAACCATTCTGCTAAAATTTGAGCCCGAATAAAAGCTTTCACTAAACATCGTCTACGTCGCCATTCATGAATATGATCCAGAATATATGTGGACATTGGCTATTTTAATGAAGTTAATAATTTTGTGCCATTGTTGTATCTGACAGGTAACTGGAAATGAGTTAAGAAATAAGTGGCTAGCTGACTAAAATTATAAAAAGAACCTCGTGGTAACTCAATATACCATTTGGCAGCAAGACCAATCAGAGTGCATTGAAAAAGAAGTAAGCAAATTGAATCATCGATAATAGAATTAGATGCACACCAGAGGTGATAAGTCATCACATGATTTGACAAATCTTCTCCTAACTTACCCTCAAACTTTGGGATATCACTTGGAAACTTATTAGGCGTTAGCGGCCAATATGGAAGATAGTAAATTGGATCATTCGTAAGGCGTGACAAATCAGGTAAATCCAAAGTTGCAATAAAAGGTAATTGATGGTTAGGGTCTCGGAAACCTTGGGTCACAAGACCAACCCCAGGAGGAGAATATCCAGGATAACCTGGAATTGGATTTGCATTAGGAATATCATATCCTCCTGGAAAACCAGGATTAACCGAACTAAACTGGGGTTGTTGAGGTTCCTGATAAGTATATCTAGGGTACGGTTGATACTGATAAACTGGGCTTTGTACAGCACGATTGAATTGGTACTGTCCCTGGTACGGTTGATAAGTGAATTGCAGTTGACTTGTGACAACCGTACTTGGACCAGGTTGTCCTACGGGCATCTGAACCGAAGTCTGAACTGTAGGTCCTGACTGTGGTAAAGATGCTTGAGGAGTTGATGCAGGAATAGTAGAAACTGGAGCCACCGATACTCCAGAAGTAGGTGGGGTAGACTGAACAGAAGCTACAGTAGTTTTAGTAGCAGTTTGAGGCGGAGTTCGAGGTGAACTAGGCCCAGACTAATGAACTACACCAGGTGCAAAAGTTTGAACAGTAGGCTGGACAGGTTACTGGGTTGGACTAGAAACCAAAGGTTGTCCAGGTTGACTTGATAACTACACATTAGGTTGCAAAATTTGTTGAGTTTGAGATGGATCCCACACCATGTTCATTCCAGGGTATGCACCCATAAAAGGTTGAGCATATTGAGGACCATAACTGGGCTGAGTGTAGGGCTGATAATTGAGAGGGAAATTTCTAGCTCCTTGTACAAATGGTTGACCAGAAGGCGGTTGGAAACCTTCAGTTAGGTATTGACCTTGAGGTTGATAACCTTGAGGCACATACTGAAACTGGGGTTGACCTTGAGGTATATATTGATACTGGGGTTGACCTTGAGGTATATATTGCGTCTGGGGTTGACCTTGAGGTATGTACTGTCCAGAAGGTATGTACTGTCCTTGAGGTTGGCCCCAGGCGGTAACTGACTACCTTGAGGTTGCCCCCCAGGTGGTAATTGAGTACCTTGAGGTTGCCCCCCAGGCAGTAACTGACTACTTTGAGGTTGCCCTCCAGTCGGTAACTGACTACCTTGAGGTTGCGAATTTGGAATAGTACCAGACATCATAAGAACTTCTTTTACACTCAACGGTGGAGTTTCGTTATTACCAGTTGATATCTCATGTTCAATTGGTTGAGGAGATGCTCCTGAAAAAGTACTAGAGAGTGACTGATACCCAGAAGGAATAGAAGAATTGCCATATAAAAATGTTTCCGGTGTTTGGGAAAACATGGATGACCGTTTCGACATATTCAAAGGAGGATAATAACCTCTGGGAGTAGGATGAAAAAGAATTCGAGGTGGTGAAAAACTAAGACACTGGTTTTCTAAAAGGTTCGTCAATGATACGTACCAAGCATCACTTCTGAAAGGACTGTAGAAGATTGATTCATGCTCCCTAAGCTCTAAAGTCGGTTGATTTTCAGGGAGAGTTCTATCTTCATCTGGACTAACAAGTTCTTCAATAGAAATGAGTCCAGAAGGAAGATTTTGGATAATGATACTTCCTACCCTGGGTGAACCAGGACCACTAGAAGTTGGAGAAGTAAATCCTGAAGATGGAGTAGCAACAGTTTCAGTTTCAGGCTTATAAATTTCAGGTTCCTCAATTAATTCACTAGTAGGAGAAATACTACCAGTAACTTCAGAAAATGAAATTGGTTCAGAAATATACTCTATTGCTTGAACTTGATAATTAGGATGAACAATTAAAGAAGACTCTTCGGCTTCTGGTGACCCAACTCTACTGTCACTAGGTGATACAAGAGCTCATAGCCCTTCAAGCTGACTTGGTGTATACTCGGGAGGTTGCCCTCGAAGTCTACAGGATTGTCTCGGTAATTCAACCACGATTAAATATTTAATTACTTCACACGCAAACAAAGAAAATCTCAATAAAACCACCTAGAGTCTCTAAAGAACCAAACAATTGAATCACACGCCTACAAAATCTAAGAGTTCAAACCACACACAAATAGTAACTTTCCGTACCAAAAACATTAGTTGGTGATGAAATCCAATGTCACAGAATTCAATACAGAAAGGGCAATTGGAACAGTTACCCCGACAACCTGCTTAATGAAACAGACTAGCACAAGTTTATTCACAAAACCATATCGAGTGAAGAGAACCCCCCAGAGAGTCCAAGTAAGTCTAGTCGATGTCTGCTCCAGGTACAGTGAGACCCGTCCTTCACCGTCACCTTAGGAAAGAATCTTAAGATTATAGTCACTAAGGTTACCAACAGTAACAAATACAACTGGGGGAACAATCTACGATCTGATCTACACGCAAGGGCAGAGTAACAAAGCTCAATCCCATTGAAGGTTCCTTGACATGATCAATCCGAGGTTTACAAACAAGTGACCCTAGGCTCCTCGACAATGGTTAATCTGAGGTTTACCGTTTTTAATACGTGCAAATCTTCTATCTTTCCCAATGAGACAGACTAGATTGTCTCAAAGGCTCAGACATGATCTCGTGATTGATTCCTTTAAGAGGAGCTTCCCAGATTATATCAATTACAATTGGATTTATTTCCTACCACAAGATATAGCTACTTGTTTGTTTTAACTATAATTACTCCTTACTCCAATATACTAGCCTAAGCTATATTGGTGATAAGAGTCGTAGAAATAAAAGGATTGCTAGATCAATTTTAATTAAGCGTTACTTTTATAGGTTCTTTCTTAAGTCAATAGGTATGGAGATGAAACTTTGATGGTGTGAAGACTCAACTCCAAAAACACTAAAAAATGCACCTAAAATGATAAACAATTTGTTTTTCCTTCAATGAATCTCTAGCTAAAAGAAAGAGTTGAGAATAGAATTCTTTGAAAAACAAATATTTCCTTCAACATGTAAATGAAAAGAAAATATTTTTGTCTTTTTCAATAAACTCAAAACGAGACTACTAATTATGCTCACAAAAAATAAATCTCTTTTTCTTTTCCAACTTTCAAAACTACATAAAACAATTCTTTCAAAAGAGATTCTACAATTTCTAGAAAACACTCAAAACTATTAAAAACTAATCTTGAGATCTAAAAACTTCTAAAAACCTAATCGAAATAAAAGATTCAAATCTTTTCGAGGACGTTTTACTTAGTTATTTAGTAAACTAAGGATTAATTTGTTCAGAATAACAAATCAATCAAAGAATACCCAAATATGTTTTCTTTTATAAAAACGAAATTCACAACTTATGACCAAGTTCGTTCAAATATTTGTAAAGAGAAACGAAATCTATTTCTCACCAAGGATAGATTTCACAAACCAGCCAGACTCATCAAGTAGACAAAAAGATACTAGGGTGATCTAAGGTTTTTGAGGCTTCTAATCTTTGAGTCACTACAGAGACCAAGTGAAAACCAATCCAGGCATGCAAAACTTCTAGAAAATCATCTAAAACAAAAATACAGTGGAACTTACTCACAAGAGACTTTTGATAGGACACATGTAGATCTGGGCAGAGACTAAAAATCGTAAATAAAACCTAAACTTAATCGGATGAAAACATTTTAGGTTTTTCAAAAATTTTGACAGGGCCCGCAGGCTTCCAGTAGAACCAGATGTAGTACTGCTCTATGAACTAAAGGAATATTGCGGAAATGTCCGCACTATATTGTAAACAAAACATGCAATCCTCTTAAAATTTTTGAAAAATAATCCAGATCCTAAAAACTACCCAGTCCCACACACATCAAGCAAAAACTAGAAACAAGAACAAGTTTCTCAAGTCAAAGACAAAGGAAAATTGAAAAACCAAATTCAGTTCCCTAGTGGAGTCGCCAATTTGTTGGACGGATAAATCGATCTTGTAGACAAGGCCAATATCCCTAGTATCAACAGATATCTAGCAACAAGGAGGACAAGCAAATCTACCTTTCTCTAAACATATTGCAATTCGTTAATAAAATCTAAAGAGGTGTTTAGACCCTACCTTAAGTCCAACGCTAGTTTGTGGCAGCCATGATCCAACCGTTCGAAAGAGTTTCCTTTTGAGAACCTGCAATCACAAACAAGCACACATCAAATAACACCTGCATAGCTAATATAATAAATCATGTTCATCATGGTGATTAAGGAATGCATAAAATAAACCATAAAACACAACTTATTGAGAAAAATAAACTTGGTTGTATTAACTTTAGAATAGAAGAACTTTACAACCTTTGGTGCCTTGATGCTGTACAAGCTCTTCCGAGGGTCTGAAACAGGAATCTCCTCTACTTTGACAAGCCTCACTCTCTTCCCAATGAGATCAAAAAGGTATGTAATCTCTCCTCACAAAAGCTCAATTAGGAAGACTAAGTTCCAGCAGCATTTCACCTCAAAAATATTTAGCTTTCAACCTTCTTAATAACCAGCCCAATGCTTCATTTTATAGTGCAAAGGAAGGAGGTTACAGGTCCACCTATGAAGGGATAGAGTATTCCTTTAAAGCGATAAGCTCCTCACATCAAGGGGTTAGCTCCTTAAGGTATGGGATGCATGAACCTTAAAGGAGTGAACTTGCCATCTCAAGATTCCTTCTAGAAGCTTCCATAAATGACTTAAAGTGAGTTTTTAAGAATATACTTGCGCATTTTTAACTTTTACAGGGGTCCGCACCCATAGCACAGAGACAGAGTGGTCAGGTGCGCAGGGGACATGACCATTAGGTGCGGGACAGCAGGTAGTGCTAAGAGATAGTGCAGAACCAGAGTTTTAGAGAATTTTAAGGGCTTTCTCTTATTTTCAAGGCTTGATATGAGGAACTGAGGCTTAAGACTTGCAAAGGAAGAAAGTATGAGTGGTGATAGACTCACACAGATTGCAAAATGTCAAGGTGACAATTTTTTTGCAACAATCCCTAAGCCACCTGCCACCACCAAAAGTGATTAGCTTTCACACTTGATTTTCCATAAAAATAATAAAAAGAAAAGAAACAAATTTATTTCAGTCCTTTACATGCACAGTAGTGATGTTTAATGTTTTGAACTTCCATGCTTAGGATAGTAGTATTTCACACATGTTAGCTTGGAATTATTGTAAAGTATAGTTTCTCAGCGGTTAGTTAGGAAATGGTGTGTTTTTAGCATTGAATTTTTGTCATTTTTCTTATTACAGTAGACAAGCTTTCTCCTAGAGTATATTTCTTTTACTTTCATCAGTAATCAAGCTTCTTTTGAATCCATGGAAGTTTGGATTGAAAACACTAGTGGTCTCTTGCTAGTTGAATAATGACAAATGGTAGAGCCATCACTTTCACTTTTGTATACAACACTATCACCTCCAAGTTTGTACGAACCCCGGGTTGATAAAGTAAATCTGGTAGCCCTAGTAGTTGCAACATTCTTGATACAATACTGGCACTCATCGTTAGGTCAAGCTTCTTCCATGCATCTTTGGTCACATGGAAAAATACTGATGACCCAAAAATCCTGAAGTGACCAACATTTGGCCTCTTACCAGAATAAGTCTCCTCTGGTGTCTTCATCTCAAGTAGCCGATGTGGGCTACTGTCCTGAACCTAAATCACTGTGTTTCATGCCTCATCCCACAAGTGTAGTGGTAGGCCTTGATCATGCAACATTTCCCTCATTGCCCCTACTATGCTTCTATTCTTCTTCTCGGTCACCCCATTCAATTGAGGGTTATGGGGTGCCATCGACTCTCGTTTAATCCCTTCCACTGCACAAAAGTTCTTAAACTCATTTGAGACATACTCACCACTTTTATCACTCCATAGAGCTTTAACCTTCTTTCCTGACTCTTTCTCCACCAATGCTTGAACTCATAAAACTTTGTGAAAGTTTGATCCATTTTCTGCATGAAAAATATGCAGCATTTACGAGAATAGTCATCAACAAATATAACATAATACCTGTGTTTGGACGTGGATGTTGTCGAGAATGGTCCACACACATCTAAATGGAATCATTCTAGAATAGAATCTGCTCGATTATCTCAGTCTCCAAAATAAGACTTTGTGTATTTTCCCAACTTACACCCCTTGCTTGTATCAAGTTTCTCAAGCGTAGCTTTGGGAAAACCGATAGATATTTTCTGTAATATCTTCAAAGACCCATTATGCAAGTGGCACGATCACCTATGCCACAACTCGCCAACATCTCAGCTCTGCTTCTTCTCTGCTTTTGAACTCAAAGAAGCACACTCCTCTACCTCTAGCTTATAGACTTTCTTCACATGAATCCCTATCTTCTTTACTTGACCCATGGCTATGTGTTGAAGGAACGCCTTTCCTTTCGAGAAGATCACATCATAGCCTCTATCCTCAAGCATGGAAATAGATACCAAGATTTTCTTCAGCTCGGGTACATACATAACATTCTTCAAGGTGAGTGGAGTCCCATGCTCCCTCTAAAAAGCAATCATTCCCAATCTAGAAACATTATACTTCCTGTCGTCACCCATCTCGATATGCACTTGGAGATCTTTCTCCTCCAGGTCACTGAATGAATCTTTGTTTCCAGTCATGTGGAATGAAGCTCCACTGTCTAAGTACCATACACTTCCTAACACAGATGGCACCATGCATGCAATGAGGAAAAAGTCCAATTAGAGGCTAGAGCCTCACCTGTCGCTCCTCCTAAGGGCATCTCCTTGGACTTCTTGAGTGGAAAATCTGTAGCAAAATGTCCCATCTTATGACAATGAAAGCATTTAACTTTCTTCATATCTTTATTCTTACCTCCATGATAAGAATATGATTTGGAATGGGAAGCTTTCCCTTTCCCCTTCCTCGCCTTAATCACTAAGGCACAATTCTCTTCATGATCAGTCTTTAATGAAGAGACATCCCTGGTGTTCCTCCTGATATCCTCCTGCATCAAATCTGACCACAACCATTCCCAATCTAGCAGTTTCTCTTGACCATTGATAGAGTCCTGATAACTATGAAAACTCCTTGGGAGTCTTAGAAGAGAAAGACTCACCATATCCTCCTTGAAACCGTGATTCCAACACTTCCAAGTTCATCACAACATTGAGTGTACTTGGTCAAGTATTTGGAAATAGTCTCGTCTTTTTCCAGTTTTTGATTTTTTGAAGTTTGTCCTTTAGTACCAATTTCCTTTGGTCACTATTGTTCTGATACAAATCCGTCAATTTTTTCCACATAGCATGCGTAGTTTCCTTTCCATGAAGACTCGAGACAATGTGGTCTCGAACTCCATCAAGGATTATTCGCCTTGCCTTCACCACAGACTTCTCCCATTCGACCAAAATCTGTGCATTTGTAGCTACTAGCTTGGGGACTTCTTGATCAATGAATTCCTTTAATCCATTATATTCTAGCACAACCTCCATCCTGTCCCTCCAGGCTATAAAATTCAAGCTTCCTTCCAAGGCATACTTGAGCCGTAAACCATAGAATGCCATTTGTTGATCCTGAAGTATGAAATGAAAATTCAAATTTCACCTGTAACCTTGAAATAAAAAACTTCGAAATCTCTTCTAGTATAATGTTCTCAACTTTGATACCATGTGTATTTTCCTATATATTCAACAACTCATGAAATGTACTAAAACAAGAGACAAGAATATACTCTACTATTTATAGGAGAAGCACATAAAGATCGAGCAAAACAATAATCGACAATAGGAAGAGAATCAAATACACATAACTTAATAAATATCCGGGGAAAGCCACAACTGAAAACCCCACTATTTGTATTGAATATATCGGAAAATAAAAATGAGATGACAATGTTTTTTCTCACAAGAACAATCCCAATGCTCAGTAAAATCAATATCCAACTCACAAATAATCACACTTAGTCAATTCATCAACTCTCCAAGTCCCTATTTCCTTGCACAATTCCTATGGATGATTAGCCCATCTTAAAGGGAAATCAGTGCACCCAAAACTGCGCAATCCCTTCTAGGCTCAGTTCATAATTTGATCCGAATAGAAAATGGCATCAACCCATGCTATTCATCCACCCATGTTATTCATCCACCCATGGAATTTACCCATGGTATTGTAAGTGATTTCCACCCATGGTATTTTCCCATGGTATTGTGACTTCCACCCATGGTATTCATTCACCCATGGAATTAATCCATGGTATTGTGACATCCACCCTTGGTATTCATTCACCCATGGAATTGACCTGTGGTATTGTAACTGAAAAGGACTATAAGTAACAAGTCACATTTTATAAAAGGAGAGATTGTCTGCCACAATGCAACCTTTATAGTTATTATCGGTTCTAATAAAAAGTTTCTTTGTTGTTTTATTTACTGTGTGTCTTATCATTTTCTTTCTAGCATTTCAATTCTTCAGATCTTGGGGGCCTCACCCACAAGATCCATTTCAATCTTCCAGATCTCACGGGCCTCCCCCCAAGATCTAGATCAGTGGTACCAGAGTAGGTTATGATTCCATGGGAATGAGGGTTTGATGCATATTTCAGTGTCAAATTTTGCATAAATATTCAACAAACTTCAGGCATGTGCTATGTCCTCCACAGAGAATTTTCTTGGGCCAAGCGGGAAGAGTTTTTTTTTTCATTTTTTCACATAAATGTTTATGGGTGGTGAGTTTGCAGACCATATCTGAAATTTTTGGTGCAAAATTTACAAAAAAAATAACGTATTTGGATTCCTTGAGGAAAAATACTCAAATTCAAAAAATACATCGGCTGAATCGGAGTCCGGATGAGGGAGATATCACTGATTTAAAATCAGCGATGTTGCAAAAATGTTTCTGACAGCAATTCGTGGATGGCGGCTCTCCTATCTTTTTTTTGTTGTTGTAATTTTGGTGCAAAATTTTAGAAAAGTGATTGTAGATCTGAGCTTTTTTTTTCAAAAAAAAAATGGGTCGAATCGTAGTTCGGATGTGGGAGATATCACTGATTTAAAATCAGTTATTTTAGAATTTTTCTTATAGCGCAAATATGAGATTCTAGAGTTTGAGTTAAGGATTTCCAACACATGGGAAGATGAAAAATGGTCCTTCTATTTCCAAAAACATGTTATAATAAATATTTTGAGTTATATTGACCGAGTTATGTCCATTTTAATTCTGGAGCAACATTCAGAGCGGGTTCCCTTTAGAGACGTGCCCTCCCACCCCAAGCTATGTAGGCACATGCTACTTCATCAACAACCAACATCACGGTTATGGATCAACCACACAAAATCCTTGTCATTGAAGTCCATTTGCTAGGCTGCGCTCTGTTAGCATCACAGTTGATCACAAGCATTACTGGGTATCTCTATCCTTGGATCTTTGTTTGTCATGGTTATGGGTCATCCACAAACCCACACTTCATCGATGTCCATTTTCTAGGCCACACATTGTTAGTATCATAGTTGGGCACAAGTATTACAAGGTATCTCTATCCTCGGATCTTCGTTCATCATGGTTATGGGTCATACACAAACCCACACTTCATCGAAGTCCATTTGCTAGGACGCACACTGTCAGTATCACAGTTGGTCACAAGCATTACAGGGTATCTCTATCCTTGGATCTTCATTCATCATGGTTATGGTTAACCACATAAAACCCTCATCTTTAGTGGCTCTTCATATTCAACAAAGGCTTCGCAGGAGGGAACTTCATGCAATGGGGACCATTACTTCTTAAGGAGGGAGAAATGATCCAAATAGAAAATGGCATCAACCCATGGTATTCATCCACCCATGTTATTCATCTAGCCATGGAATTTTCCCAGGGTATTGTAAGTGACATCCACCCATGGTATTCATTCACCCATGGTATTTTCCCATTGTATTGTGACATCCACCCATGGTATTCATTCAACCATGGAATTGACCCATGGTATTGTGACATCCACTCATGGTATTCATTCCCCCATGGAATTGACCCGTGGTATTGTAACTGAAAAAGACTATAAGTAACAAGTTGCATTTTGTAAAAGGAGAGATTTTCTGCCACAATGTAGCCTTTGTAGTTATTATTGGTTCTAATAAAAAGTTTCTTTGTGGTTTTATTTACTGTGTGTTCTGTCATTTTATTTCTAGCATTTTAATTCTTCAGATCTTGGGGGCCTCCCCCACGAGATCCATTTCAATATTTTAGATCTTGGGGGCCTCCCCCCAAGATTTGGATCATAATTGCATGCACACTCGGTACAACTCAGAAAAATCTAGAACAAATAATACACTGTCCCTGCACTCTAGTCTCAACTGGGTCTTTCTCAAAATCAACATGCATGAGTTTCTGATGAGGGAATCTTTAATTAACTGGAGTAACACTAGTTAATGAATTAGTGCACCAACTGACTGTTAACTCACTATTAGTTCCTCAAATAGTTTGGAACTAATTTAACTAGAATTAACTCAGTAAACTGAGTTAACTAATTACAACTCATACTTAACTCATCCTATACCCCTATAATATAGGGAGAACATATAAATGACTTTAGAAAGACTTCCAACTCGAAATTCCTAAGCTAATTAATTTAATTAAACTTAATTAACTATTTACAAGTTGCTATGAGAATAGAATCAATTTTAATTCACAGTTTAATTCAAGGACAAATTAAACTAGAATTTCTTGTTGCCATTTCTCAATAGTGTGTGTGTGTGCCTTCACTATGGGATCAAGATTTTAATATATTTATAATATTAAAAATCAATGGAAGACCTATCTATGCATTGGTTCATGATAAGTAATCATCAATGTAAACTGTGGCACTGAAAGTTCGCTCATCTTCACTATAAAACATTACCTCATGTGAGAAAGATGGTTTCTGAGATGCATAAGATTAGAGTTGATCATGATGTAGTTTTCCAAGTGGTGCTCAAGAATATGCATTTCTTATGCCAATGATATATGATTGATGGAAAGTGGTAATTAATGGAGGTGGGATCAAGAGGGAGCTAACAATTTCCTTCAAATCCTCATTAAAAAAAGAGAGTATTTTCAAGTCTTATGTTTTTCTTTGTGTCACTGCTCTTGTTTAAGATTTCTTTTTTAAACCATTGTTTATTCTTCCCACATGAGTATTTGAATGATTATTTCACTAACTTTTTGATGAGGATGCAATCAAGAAAAGAAGATCTTGAGTATCATCATAATGAAAATAGTGCAGGAAGAGTAAACTTCAAGAGGACACTAGTGCAGGATAATAAAGAAGCCACTCTCACATCTAGAAAATAAAGAAATACCTGCCTCATCACCATGTATATTTTCATTATGTTTATTTACTTTTCTAACTATTTCTATTGCTCTTGTTCCAAGATCAATAGGTACATTTAATGAATATGAGAACCAAGTCCTATGTATCGATATTTAGGAAGAAGTCGAGCCATCCCATGAATTAAGTGGTATATAAAATGGACAAGAGCTCAAGACTTCTGCAAGGAATCTAGAATCAAGAAAAATACTACTGTAGGTCTATATAACCTAGAACAAAGCAGGAATTTGAGGATCTTTAGCTGCCTTGTCTAGTTCCACGTGCCAAAAGAAAAGAGGAACAAGCTAGAAGAATCATGTAAGAAAGGTATGTTTGTTGGTTATTGTGAAAATTCTAAAGCTTACAGAATATATGTACCTAGACAAAGAAATATAGAGTTTATCAAGGATGTAACATTTGGTGGAGATGCAACTCTTGGAAAGGAAAGAGACACTCTCTTACATTCAATAAAAGAATTTCATAAAATATTTCTCTTGCGCACTCTTTAATGCATATGTTACACTCTCTCTTAAAAGCATAAGTTACAAAGGCATGCGTACCTCCTTAATGGCATGAGTTACATTTCCTAAATGGGAATGAGTTACACTCCTCTTGTCATGTGAGTTACTCCTCCTTTATGGCATGAATTCATTTCTCCTCCTATATATGTGCCTCATTCTTTCTCCCCTTACTACTTGTGCATTATGAAAGAAGAATTCAAACTTGAGAAAGAGTTGGAGAGAGTTGAAGAAGATTGTGAGGGAGAGACTTGGAGAGTAATAACAGAACTTGGTGAGCCAAGGTTGATTAATTGCTTAAGTGTTTCAATGCTGATTCAGTGTGTGCATCTGTTGCTTTGACTAGTGATCTTCATGCTACAACTTGTTCAGATTTGGGTGGACTTACTCATTCTCTTGATCTCTCATTGTATTCTATATCTATGTTGAACAATTGCTTTCTAATAGAAGAATAATCTGGTTGGGTTTTTCCCTTGTGGGTTTTGCCATAATCATTCGACCTAAACTCTCTATGACTCATTTTGTTCTTGGTTGTCTTCTATTGTGCACTTTATTTATGTTCTATCTACAATTGCTTAACTAATATTGCAACATACAAAAGTTTTGTAATAAGTGATTTTTACAACATAAAACATTAGAATTTCAACATGCAGAGTCACCATCTTATATTATTTTATTTCTTCCATATGAGCTATATTTAATACTATGTTCAGAAGAAGAAGTATTTTAAAATCCAATTTATAACAAGCACAAATTAAAACGCTAGTCAACCACACTTTGTTTATCAATAAGGAGATAGTAGCCTATAGAAAAAATCCCTTGGTAAGGAGCAACCCAAGTTAACACTTGTCATTTCTATGAACTTAAGCTTTCCCTATATTATATCATACTTATTAATTCATTTACACTTTTCCCTAGCCCTTTACCTCCCCTTTTCCCTTTATTTCTAGGTAGTAACTTCGTTTGAAACTCTGTGTAGGAAAGAAAGATATCAAACACTTGTTGATGGAAAAAATAAGTTTAAAAAATTACAATTTTTTTTATGTTTTCCTTAAAACAAAAGGATGAAAATTCCTTTCCATGCTATTCAAGATTTCCAAAAACCCACCATCAAATACAGATAAACTTTCTCATTATTCTTTCATTTTTTTCATTAAGAGAAACATGGTTATAATAAGCTAGTTGGGAGATGAAACTCCTTGAACACTTTGTACTTGTCTTGTGTGAGTATAATGGTGAAATGAGTCTATAAAATGCATTAGGTGTAATGAATATGGAAACTAAATAATACCTATCCAAATATGTGTTTGATATGTGCCTTGAGGTTGAAAATATCGAGAATACTAATATATTTTATATTCACACAAATGGCAGCCATATGATCTAGTGGAATTTGAGAAGTGAAACACTAAGCACTTAAATGTACCAAGGTTTAGAGAGTTTGTTTTTAGAAAACAACAATATATGTCAATACCCTACCCTTTTCAAGCATACCAAGCTCCTCACCTTAAGGTGTACCAAACTTGGATTTATATGGGTTTGTGTTATTAACCCAAAAATAAAAATAAAAATAAAAAAATAATAATAATGTCAAATTAGACTGAATTTTAAGTTTATATTATTATCAAATGAAAATTTAAAAGATTCAAAATCCTAATTGAAAACATTAATTTTGAGTTATCAAAACCTTGCCAACAAACAATGACTATCACTACTCGAACGTTGACAATAAATCCTCTGCACACAAACCTTGCTTCAAACATATAATGTCATATCCATTATTTTCTTCGTGACATTTAACTACTTTGTTTACATGGTTCCTAGAAGTTATGGATATTAGGATGTCTCGAGAACAATTTTCATGTTTCTTTTCGACAGCTCGTCGTTGGGTTTAGGGTATAACAAAGCAATACCCAGGTTCATATTGTCAATTCACTCATCAAAACCTGCAACACCAATTTTTCATCCCAATGACACCAACACTAACAACATGCTTGAATATTGTACAAGAGAGGGACATAGACATGTACCAAGTGTGAAGAAATAGATAGATTTCATAACAAAATTTTAGTATATTACAATAGTGAATGTGTGTCTTATCTTTTTAAATTAATGATGGCTCCCTTTGACAAGGAGTTTTCTGAAATTGGGTAGTTTGTTCCTTTGGAATGTTTGCCTCTTGGTCATGTTATGTGTCAATTACCCTTGGGGGCTAGGATGTGAACCTATGACTCTCTCTATTTGGTGTGGGGCATGTGTTGGCTTTGTGGGCCCTGACCCAGGTTCAACATTAGTTAGCCAAACAAATCCCTACACTACTATCCCTTTTGGCATCAGTCCGTGGAGCCTCTTACCGGAATAAGTCTCCTCTTGTACAAATCTCTTCTTGATGTCATCCACTGTTGGATTCAAGTTGAGCTCTGCCCATTTGATAAACCATCTTAGGGATCTCTTCCTAAGGGTGGTCTCGAATTCGATCACCTTCACGTTGTTTGGCGATTGGTGAGCTCTCCATATCACTTCGCGGAGGTACCAATGTTGCTCCACATCCTCATTCCCTTGTCCTGAGAACTCGGGGTATACATTAAAGGATCCTGCCATTATGACCTGAGTGCATGCTAGAAGCACAAAGCCTTGGATCACTGGTTGTTGAGATCCTTGAAATCCTAGATTACTAATACTTCTATTTCCACTACTATTATAGGTACCATAATCTAATTTATATCTAACATACACACTATGTATCTGTATTGCCTTAAGGAACTTGGCAAAAAAATTACCAAGACTGTTGTAAAGTACCAGGAGAAGGTCGAGGTGAATGCTACCTGAGTTTTAGGGGGTCAGATGATTGATTTCATTTGGTGCATTGTCCTCCGCAAACAGTTGTCTCATAACATCACACATCTCATCGTCCATCTCTTCTTTAAGATTACTACGACCACTTCCATTAGACACCTCCCCCATCACTGGGGAGGGAGGGCTCCTACCACCTTCTGTGCTTCTACCTGGCTCATTTGTCCCTATTCCTTTCTATGAGTTCTCTATCATCTCATCTCTTCCTTCTAGACCCTTCAACACCACTCCTTCTTGGTGTGGTCCCTATGCATTCACCGTCATAGCTTACATGGCCCTTCCCTGCCACTTTTCTGCTATTAGTGCTCTCCTCTGCACTCTCACTTCCCTAGCTCTTCGTGAGCCTTCTACATCCATCCTTCAGCGGCATCACAGTCCCCCATTCAATAGAATTCCCCCCCTTTTATCCTTCCCCCAGTACTAGGGTTTTGTGCTGCCATACTCACTTCTTGGAAAGAAATTAAACTTTCCTCCACCATCATAACTTTAATCCAAATGGGTATTTCTTTCAGTAATTTTCCCCTCAGTCCCAATCTTAACACCGAATCAACCTTCGAGAAGGATTGATAACTTTCTGCCATGAACTCGACCACGTATCTCTCTAGAGTAGTATGTACCTAAAAGTATAATGCTCTGGTCAGATCGGTGTCCAAGTGTTGGAGTGTTAAAAGATCAATGGATCTCCACCCATGACGAGACAGTTGTTGTCCTTTCGACTAACCCTTCACTTGCAGTTTTCGAAGCCAATTGTATAGTTCCTCCGAGAACTTACACCAAAATATCTTGTATTGATTTCTTGCAGCTTCTGAATAAATGATCTCTTGGTTCACCTTAGCAATAGTTTGGCTTCGAAGAACAGCTTGTTGCAATACAAACCAATCCACTTGGTCATCCCACCAGTTTCTTATTTCTTTCTTCAAAATCCTTGATAACATATTCTGAACCCCTCTCTTTGATTCCAAGTCCCGACAATAGAACCATTTGTTGGCACGAAAATGAAAACATGGAAGAGACCTCGGGTTCAGGCTCAGAGGACCAACAAGGCTCTGTTGTTGTCTAGAACAACACCGACATTTTCACCCTACTCGAAGGGAAAGGAGTCTCACCCGAGGCGTGCCATGACCAAAGTTAGATGGAGTTGGGAGGGGTATCAAGGGAATCTCAAGAACATGCAACAATAGCTCATCACATTCAGTCTGTTGGATTATCTAAGACTATCATCCAATTTGTATCATCACGAGAAACTATTTAGTTGTTAATTATTCATTTAAAAATTTAAAGAACCCATAAGGATCACAACAAGGCAATACAGGACCCAAACTGCTTCTTTCATTACTTGGAATATAAAACAGTACATAACATTATACAAAAGGCTCGAGGCTTGTTCATCAAATACACAGAGAATACTTTCATAGAATATAACTGACAAGAACGAACATAAGGAGAGATAAGGAAAGTCCTAGCTCTTCCGCACCCGATCCAGCTCTTGGGATCATACACTGGCTCACCCACTCCATCACCCACCCTTCCTCATGCTCTCTCTTGCCTTTTATCCTTTATTTTGCATTCCCATTGCCAGTTTCGTTCGGCTGACTCCACCCTCGACTACCTATGTCCTCTTCCGCCACCTTGCTGTAACTTCCCATTCCTATCCCTTTCCTTTGGCTATCAACTTTGCAACTTAGACCATTGTCCCCGCTACCTGTTCTTGACTTTTCTTCCTGCAACACTCAAGGGACCCGTGTAGATCCAACCTTGTGACTTCTTGGCCAATATATATATGTATATGTGACCCCCCTCTTCCCCATTATGTAATGTCCCCATTTTTATTTTCCTCTATAGTACAGTGAGGGCAGATTTACAAGGTAAGGGATGGCTAGGTCATTGGAGCAAATTTATGTCATCAAGGGTTCTGAGGGAGTTTTAAGGAGTTTTTATGGGATCTAATGACATTCTCTTGGCAAATTTCATCATCCGCACAGTTTTCCTATCATTCTGTCGCATTCCAACAACTTAAAAAAAAATAGCATTGTTATCAAGCCTAACTTAATTAATTAATCTTGAGGTGGAATTCCTGGGAGATTAATTGATGGAACACCTCAATGTAATAGCTCGTTGGAACTAGAATGAGAAGATCTACAAGATGGGGTGCTAAGAAGTGATGTCCAATGGTGAAATAGAGTATGGTGGCCAATTTACCATTTTCCCCCCATTAAAAAGATATTTTAATTGAGGGAAATGTGCTCAATGATTATATTAATAATAAAATAAGAGCTTCTAGATGGGACCATCCGATCTATAAAAAGAGGAGGAGACCATTAGAGGATATCTTAGATTTGTTATTTCTTCTTGTATGAGAGGTTGGGAACTCCGTTCTCTACTTCCTTGGTAGCCCCAGGCCGGAAACCCTTGGGTGATTTAGTGAGATTGGGCAAGCATCTATCTCCCCTTGGTGAATTCATGAAAAATTAACAGGATGCTCAGTAGTGGAAGTCCAATTCAATTTTGGAGGTCTGGCTAGTTCATCGAATTGTCTTGAAGGCCATCATTCATATCAGCGATTTTGGTTGTATATGCAAGTAACCCCAGTTTATCCATTATAATAAAATCTGAGAATGTTCATGTTCATTGCGTTATTGGATTGCAGTGCTCTATTTGTTTTACTTTACATGGCAATCTTTTGCTAAATAAATGCTAATTTAATGGTGAAATTTGTGCTGAGTTCGATTTCTGCAAATTTAGCAAAATATCATGTTTGAGACATTACAGTGGTATCAAAGCTATACCAAAGCTATGCATCTCGGTAGCTAGAGGGTTTAAGGAGAAATTGTATTTGTGCTTGGATTTTTAAGCTAGTGGCAGCCGAATCCCTTATGCAGAGCTGATTTTAACTAGCAGATTTTCCTTGGCTGAAATTGTGAGGGCCACATTCATCAATTTGCCGGAGGCCGAGTCTGGTTGTAAATAGAAGTGCAACCAAACGAGATTTTTGGTAGTCAAATGAGGCGATTGGAGGGTCCTAGGAATTTTGAAGCATGCCACAACCACTAGAGCAAAATTTTACTTGAATTGATAAGTTGAGTCGAGAATTAAAGAGACAAAACCATCAAAAGGGGTTGAGATCGTTGAAGTGGCCAAATACTTTCTTTGTGATTGCATGGGTTGAACGGTGAATCCTGAAGGAATTGTGAGCCACTTTGCTGTCTGGGACGAGTTATAATTTTAAGCAGGGGAACTTAATTGCTTTGACAAGTCAAAATTTTAATTGAGCCGAATCGCATGTACCGTATTCTGGAAGTTGAATATATCTTGTTGATTGTGACCAATCAGTTGATCGCGAGCCAACCAAATTTTCCACCAATTGACTGCTTCCTTGTCGATTGACGTCTGTGGATTGCATGTGTAACAGTAGCCGAGCCATCTGAGACATCGCTGAGGGTCTAAAATTCTAGCGACTTGAAAATTTGGTGTGGGTGGTTGGAAGCAAACGACGCAAATGTAGTGTGCAAATTATTCGTGGAATTAACCCCAGCTTTTTATGTGGTAAGCTCTGCAAATGCCAAGTTCGGAGACAGTTTGGGTATAAGGGTCGAACAGAGGATTCTTAAAGGGGATGAGGCCACAAAAAATGTTGAATTCCAATTTTGTTTTTCCTGCTGCAGAGAACGTCGGCCATAATTAACTTAAATTCGTGCTACGCGATCTCTGTGGGGACTTCCATAACCAAATTTTTCAGTTTGGGCCACGAAGGTTGTCGTCAGTGACAAATTGGTTGTCGGTTTGACTACAGGAATCAATGATGCGTCTACACTCTATGCAATCGTAACATAGTAAGGAGTTTGATATATAGAAGAGATTCCACATCCAAACGTGTCGCAGGAGCTGAGATCGTTGTCACATGCGAGGATTGTCGTTTATGGCTGCCCGAGAATCTTCTGCGTCCACAGAGGAGATGATTGGTCAAATGCCACAGTGAGGAGGTGCAACAACAGCATAAAATACCTAAGAGAGGCATTTCATATCCATAGCGATGAGTTAGTTCAATGGATCATTTAATCTTGTTGACCGAGTTCCATCAACAAATTGCATGAAACCAAGATTGAATTAGGGGTCAATTACTTACGGTCAAATTGAGTGGGCAGTCGAAGTTTCCATGATTGTTGCCTGGCAGAACGGAAGAGGTCAAAGTATAAGATAGCTAGAGTAGGATTCCACCTGTGCGATGTGTCTCTCTTGCAATTGCAGACCCGAATTGCATATGTACGTGCTCTTGTCTACGACTGATGCATTGGTCCAATATGGAGTGAAATGAACGATGACCAAATTGTGGATTGTTGTCAGAGCATGTGTATTGGATAGAGTAGATATATGACAATGCCATCAGAACCCATATTAATACGCTCGTAATTCCTAAAGAGGACCTGTAGCTGACATTTCTCGGATCAGTGACAGAAAGGAGAAGTGTATATTGATTGCTAGAGCTATAACTGGTCACTAGGATCGTTTTGCTGGAGCTGACTGCTGAAACTCTCTGTAGTAGTCTATGGAAAGTAATGCATTGTCATCCTGATGTCTGAAAAAAAAAAGTCATTTCAAGGAGGAAAAATTGATAGTAGATTTATAACAGCTCTGGAAAGACATTTCTATACATGTAGCGACTTTCTTTAGAGTAGCCAAATTGTCCCCAAGGTGTTATTCAGTGGCACCAGCTTATTGGAAGGGACAACAGTGGTACTTTTGGGCTATATCACCAGCTATAAAACACAGAGGGCACCTAGAACAAAGAAAACAACCATCTACAGTAACCAAGTTCCACTGTATATGTTTTGTCCTTAGTTATTTATTTGTCTGCTATGAAAATGTTAGAAATATTGGATGATGTTGAATGTATGCTTCAGATTCTAGACTCATATTCAAAAAGAAAAGAACCTTTGAATATTTGAACATGTGTGCTCACTCTCATAGCCCCTTATTATTTGAAATAAAAAGGTTTACAACTACATCATTATTGGAAAAAATAATAATACATAGAGTTACATACATTTGGAGTTATGCTTGTAGCAGCATTTTAGAAGGAACCAAGTTCGTTGTCAAGCTCAGTTTGAATCATATTACTTTCCTAGGTGTCAAAGAGGTTTCTAATATTTTTTAAAACACTTGCATGAAGAAGTAGATATTGTGAACTATATTTTCTTGGTACACTACAATAGCCATTATGGATGATTGGGTCAAAGCCTTCATAAACACCCTTAATAACAGTTCATCACTTGATTCCATGAGCCAAAGAATAAAACCAAACAACAGAGTTTTTTCAAAAAGGGTACATGCTATCTTACAACTGGAGAAAATAAGGGATTTGCAAAGGAACAGGAGGTAGAAAATTAGCTTTATGCACTTGGATCAAAATTGAAGGACATGAAGGTGACAGAAAAATACCGCTCTTATTTGAACAAATTGGATTCACATCTTTCTAAAGTGAGCCAATCCGATTTGAGGGTTCTAAATCGGGCACTCAAACCAACAATGCTTACCTTGATCCAACAAAGATTCTTGGAGAACACTTGTGAAGGGGTCATACTTATAGTTGCCTCTTGTCTCACTGGTATCATGATGTTGACCGCACCTACACCCCCTTACAATGATGACATTATGAGGAAAGTCTTCGAGCTGATAGTAGGAACCTTTCAAGACTTGGATAACAGTGAGAACCCTACCTTTGGGAAAACGCTCGGGGTTTTGGAAGATATGGCCAAACTCTGAACTTATGACACCATGTTTGATCTAGAGTGTGATGATCTGATTTTTCAAATGTTCCAATACTTTTTCAGCATCAAGAAACATCATCTAGACATGGTCAAAGCACACATGCAGTCCATCTTGTCTTGAGTTATGGGAGACCGCGATGCCATTTGCAGGGAGCTACTGACTATATTGTTGAGCATTTAGAGGAGAGAACAATTGGTCTCACTTGTTTCTTATGAACTAGTTGAAAGGTTGGTTGAGCAGAACATTAAGTTGCTCGGAAGATAGTTGACCAGGGAGTAGCTGCTCAAGTTTGGTGGATCGTGCAACAAGAATGAGCTGAGGAGGAAGGGACTTTCTTCATTTGCAAGGGACATGACCACTCATGCTTGAGTGACACTGAGGATATGGAAGAGGTAAAGCAGGTGGAGATTCCTTCTAACCTTCAAGGTGAGGATTCTTCTTTAGACGAGTCCATGGGTTCATATGAGGATGCCTTTGAGGAGCATGAGTCATATGGAGTTGTTGACAGCAGGCCCGATTTATTTTCGGTGTGTATGATGAGCAGTCAATGGACCCTATGGGAGACATTCAGGATGATAATTCACACGTGATGATTCAGCATGAGCAACATATGGTGGAGCATGAGTCAGCTGAGGAGGAGGATGTGCATAGTATGCATGATGAGCCTTTAGGGGAGGGCCAATTGGAGGTTCATATTGAGCCGGTGATGGAGGAGGATGAGAATCCACCCTTGGGATCAGCCATTAATGAGGAGCAGACAAATGTACAGACAATGAGCAAGGTGGCCATATTTGGAGACACTTGTCCTCACGAGGCTAGTAGATGACAAGAGCATGGAGTTTTCGATCAGAGGCGGGAGGAGCTATTAGAGATGGTTGTGCATCCATCTTTGGGCTGACCCATTGATGAGGTGTGGATAGATGCATAGATAACTAGAATAGGTGTAGTACTTTAATGGATAAACCCTCTCCAGGAGTACATAAATAGGACTTGCAACCTAGTTTGGCCACTTGTACCCATTACAGGGAGAGAGCCAGGGTTTTCTCGATGGATAAGGTTGACTTACCAGGCAGGGTTGTGTGAGTGGGGCACGGTGCAACATAGGGGACTTATCACATATACGGGTTCCTATGCATTCAATCCTTCCCATAGGATGGATTAGAGAGAGATCATGAGTTGGTATACTTTTGACGGAGTAACATCCTTAGTCCAAGGTACAGTATAGTAGGAGCCCTTAGATGAGAGGGTTACTACATGTTTCAGTGGGCAGTGAGATGTGGACCGACAGTTCATTAGTATTTCAGTAGCACTAGCCCAACATCAATAGAGTGGGGTTGACATTGGCCTATGCACGAGGTTGGATTGGAGAGAGGTGATGAGTTGGTATTATCTTGATGGAGCAGCAGTTATAGCTGGAGATAGAGCACAGTTTGTGCCATGGGACTTGGGTGATGATTGGCCATGGTGGCGTTGGGATCCAAGTGGATCTACTAGTAGCAGGTTGAGTTAGAGATGGGCATGGGATTCGGGTATTGGGGAATCCATTCATGTTTGGATTGCTTGGAGGCATGATGTGGATCAATGATTCATATGGGATCTTGGGATCACTTTGCAGATGCCTTTACAGTGGACAAGTGTTGATTGCTTGAGGAAAAGAAATCTTGGGGTGGTAGGATTTGTAATGCCCCATTTATATTTTCCTCCATAACACAACCAGGGTGGACTTCCAAGGTAGGGGATGGCGAGGTCATTGGAGTAGGTTTATGTCTTCAAGGGTTCCAAGGGATTTTTGAGGATTTTTTAAGGGATCTGATGGCATTCGCTTGGCATATTTCATCATCCGCACAATTTGTCGTTTGTTCCGTCGCATTCCAACAACTTTAAAAAATTAGCATTATTATAGGGCCTAACTTAATTAATTATGCTTGAGGCGGCATTCTGGGGAGATTAATTGATGGAACACCTCAATGTAATAGCTTGTTGGAACTGGAACAAGAAGATCTACAGGGTGGAATGCTGAGAAGTGAATTTCAGTGATTAGAGAGAGTATTGTAGCCAATTTACCATTTTCCCTCATTAAAAAGATATTTAATTGAGGGAAATGTTCTCAATGTTTAAAATAATAATAAAATAAGAGCTTCTAGAGGGGTCCATCATATCTATAAAAAGAGGAGGAGGAGGCCATTAGGGAATATCTTGGATTTGTTATTTCTTCTTGTATGAGAGGTTGGGAACTCGGTTCTCTACTTCCTTGGTAGCCCCAGGATGGAAACCCTCTCTGGTGATTTAGTGAGATTGGGTAAGCACCCATCTCCCCTTGGTGAATTCATCCAGAATTCACAAGAGAGCTTATCAGTGGAAGTTTAGTTCAGTTTTTGAGGTCGGGGCAGTGCAACAAATTATCTTGGAGGCCATCATTCATCTCAGTTATTTTGGTTGTATATGCATGTAACCCCAATTTATCCATTATAGTAAAAATTGTGAATTTTCTTGTTCATTATGTCATTGGATTGCAATGCTCTGTTTGTTTTATTTTACATGGAAATCTTCTGTTAAATGAATGATAATTTAATGGTGAAATTTGGGTTGAGTTCGATTTCTGCAAATTTAGCAAAATATCTCGTTTGGGACATTACACATTAAAAATACCTATTTGTAAAATTTTATCCCAAGATCTCCATCAACATTCATACTATTGCATCTACCAGTTGACTTAAACCTTGGGGCTTCATGTGATTGCTTATATTTATTGTTATTCTTAATATTATTATTTTTCCACGAGTTATTATTGTTATTGTTGCTATTACTAATAATAATAATAATGGCAGTGGTTGATGTTCTCCCCTTGCCATCCTCTACAGTATACTTACTATTACCTTTTTAACACACAAGAGCTTCAAACATATGATATTATATTCCATAAAATATTCTACACTTACTTATATCTATTGTAACCTTGATCTATTAAGCCCCAGAAGGGATTAAAAGAAACCAAAGCACAAACTTCTCAATTCTCAAAAGATATGGATTAAAGCACAAACTTCTCAATTCTCAAAAGATATGGATTAAGATAATTTTACAGTAATTTAATTTATTCTTTATATATTTATTATTATTATATTTTATTTGTTTTTCCATTTTTTTTATTATGGATCTTACTTTTTCCTCATTTATTTTTAGGAGCAATAATGTTACACATCCCATCCATAAAATGTACCTTGCTTGCATACACACACACACACACACACACACACATAAACCTAGAGGAATCGATAAAATGCACCTTGCTTGCATACACACACACACACATATAAACCCAGAGGAATCGATAACTGGGTTAGTCTCGTACTTGCATGATACGAGGTTGATTTCAGTCACTACCACTATACCTTTGGGTGCCTACGACCTGTCCTTCTCTCCATAGACCGGGTCACAATTGGGGGATAGAACCTTGGATCTCTTAGTTTGCACAATTTCACATCACTTCCATCACCAATTTCCCACCTAGGACTATATATATAAAATAATAAATTCCATTCCTTTTCCAAAAAAATATAGTCCCTTAGTTGCTTGCATATTAAGTGTTTCAAGTGATGACACTAATACCTTTCCATCACCCTTTGGAATCTCCCCCTCTTCCCCCATGTAAATATTAGTTGGTGGAATTTGATCTTGATAGTTTTGTGAACTTTCACACAATGAGGTTCACCAATCAAGATAACCCTTGACACTTCACAATCCATTGATCGGGTTTACCTTTGGCACATCACATGATTTTTATATGTAACCAACCTAGATCTATCTTAACTCCATATCTACAAAACGCCCAGAGGGACCAATTTTCTTTTCACTCTAAAAGAGGTTTGCATCTCAAGAGATTTGATCCCTCTTAGGGCTTGGTAGATCCAGAGTTAAGATGGAGCTAGGTTGGTTTAATTATTAATTATAATTATTGATTTTGTTTTATTATATTATATTTTATTTTTATGTAGTTTGACCTAGTCAAAATGTTTTATTGATAATTATAATTATTATTTATTATTTTCTTTTTGACCTTGTTAAAACGGGGCATTACATTACATTATAAACATCTCTACCATACTGACACAATTATATTTTACATTTGATTATATTACATTTTACATTTATATATGTTTTAATTTGAATATTAATTAAAACATATGAAGCTGACATTAATGTTTATTTTTTTTTTCTATATATATTTTTCCCGGCATTCAAAAAAAGTTGAAATACTTACTTACGTTATGCCTACACATCTCCCCTACACTAGGTTGTAAATTGCCTCTCAACACAACAATGATAACAATAATAATAATAATTTAATATAAAGTCATAGTCAAATTAGATGTCGTGTGTGTCTGTGAACTATGGGTGAGGTCCGACGTAATGTCCACTCTCTAATCCTATTATGTTTTGCTTAATTATTGGCCCACTTGCTAAAAAAATTGATTGTTGTGTTAAATTCTGGTTGGTGTTATTAGTATATATGTTTATGCATATACTAGATACTTATCACACATAGCATGAGTACAATAATATTTATATGATATATTATGCCAATTGAATCTTAAAGTGGAGCTTATGTTAAAATTAATATTAATTGAGCATTATGCTTTATTAATCATTAACCATTGTGATGGAATCTTAAATGGAACCTTATGTTAAGAAAATGCTAATGGATCATTATGCTTATTATGGCTAAATGATGTAGTTAAATAAATTAATTATTATGGAATTTAGGTTATTACAATCTAAAAGCATGAGATTAAATCTGGGAGAGCCGTGTTTATTTCTTTCTAAGTCCAAATGAGTTTATTATAAGGTTTTATTCAACAATAATGAATATTATTAAACGATAAAAGATTATATGTTGTATAGTATAAGGAGATTATCATATTCTTAATTCTCTTAAGACTATATATATATATATATATCATGATAGACTAACCCTTGTTTTTGCCTTGTGAATTAATTATTATCACTGGTAGGCTTGGTTGTCATGCCTTATTTTGTAGGGTGGGGGAGGAACTCAAGACCTTGATAATAAAATGATGGAGTTTGGTAGAAATTTTAAAAAGGAAGAGATATTTCTTGGGGCTTTTTATGATTGAGTGGGTGCGACATCAAATGAGGGGATATTTTGAGAAAGGGGAGGATAAATGAAGGGGTAGGAAAGTTGCATGGTTTATTCATCTTTGGGTTTTGGAGTCTTTAGAGAGCAAGGAAATGATTTTTAGAACTTGAAAGTTGGAGTTGTTATAGTTTGTTAATATTGAAGAAGGTGTTGGGCACCTGGTGGATTGGGCACACACGCTACAGGTTGTAGTTCCAGGGCTTGCACATGGAGGGGTAGGGAACATGTGGAGGTTCTATAAGGTTAGAGAATTAGATAAGGTGTCCCTCATTGGCTAGTTGGAAAATTCAGTTAGATGGTTTTAAGGATATAATGAAGGAAAGCAAGTCAAATCCCACCAAGGACAAATTTAACAAGATTTGATGTATTCTTATTGTTGTTATCTACATTTATTTCATGTGAATTCTCCACTAGTATGTTGATTTAATTCACTTGATTCTATTTTGTATATGTTGTCAACAAAATAATATGCTTAGAGAGAGGGAATAAAACATTGTACATGTTTATATTAAATGATAGACCTTGGTTTTTATTCATAATAATTGCTTGCAGTGTTGAGGCCCCATATAAGGGGCCTTAAACATGGTATCAGTACGCTAGATTCAAAATTTGGAGCCCAAACTTACCTCCACACTTTTTTTTTTAACACAGCCAGTTACTTTTTATATATTGAAAAAAAATAAAAAGAAAAAAAATAAGGGAAAGGAAGCTAGTTCCTTGTACATTCAGAAGAGGGTTGGTTCAAAAGTAGTGTGCAAAATGGGAGCACAGTCCCCACAACTACTTTTACAGCCCTGTTTCTATAAACTTCAAAAACTATAGTGTTGGTGTCGTGGTTCTGATCTATGGAATAACTTTCCAAATTTTGACTTGATCTCCTTAAGCCTCGCGTGGTAACCAAACCCGAACTTAACTTTGGATAAAGCGAACTTAACCATAAACCTTTATCCTTGTATAGAGGGAATACACACAAACACATGGGAAATAATATTTTCTGCTTTTCCATAGCCTTGGCGTGATTTTCAATGCTTACCTTTATTAGGCTCAAACTCCACCGTAGATTTTCCTCCGTCGGATCTGACGGACACCTCCGATCACCGACCAATCAACTTGCACGTCACTCCACCACCGTCGATCCACTCGTGATAGATCCAACAGCTATCAGGGATTTCATGTGGGCAAATCGCGCAGAGAATACCTGCGCGATAAAGCAGTATTCTCACTCCACCCTCTTGCTACATGTCCATCGGTGAGTGGAACTGAGTGGTTCCCTCCTAAAACCGCTTACCTCTTATTCTCATCTTGAAATACAATTCATGCTTATATTCCCGCCTTTTCTCTTTGACTAACTCTCGAGCATGTTAGCGCCCAATGACCGTAGATCTGCCACCATTGAAAGCTGCGACGGGTTCTCCGAGTTCCTCTTTTGCTACTATTGAAGTCAATCCTCGTCCATTGATCTCCGAGAACCAACAGTTCCTGTGCGATGATTCTTCATCTATCTCCTCACTCTTACTTTGCGGCATTTCTTCAATGTTTTGTGGTTTCTGTTCCTAATTTATTGGTCTTTGTTGAGGAGATACCTGCTGCTGTTGATTGCCATACTATCTCGGGTCACCTGAGACCCTACGTAGGTGTACGTGGAGACCTGATTGTTACTTGCAATACCATTATGGTCTAGGCATTTGTGATTGACATGATTAATGTTGTCTTCGCCCAGGAGAGGAGGACAATTGGAATCTTGATTCATCATATAGTGTAGCTTTTTTGGGATTGTGAGAATCGTGTGGTCTGAGTAAGGTTGATTATAGTTGAGAACCTCTGCTGACATATATTCCATGTTTTCCTCATGCAATCTCCTTCTTGAATTGATGTTTTGATTCTTCTTTTTTAATTTTTTCCCCCTGTAATATTTCTTGTGATATTCTTCGGATCTATATCTTCTTTCTCGATCCTCATACTGGGTGAGGGGGTCATGGGATACTTTCTTCATAAACTTCATTATTCTCTTTGACAATCCCAACTGGTCTGTCAATTGCTTTGTTGGCATGGCTATCAACGTCCTTATTTTGGTTTCTCAGGACATGCTTTATGGTTATTTTTCCCAAACTTTCAAAACTTGTTCTGATCCTTTGATAGATTTTGTTGATGGCTATGCTTTTGAAGTCCCTTTTGGCATCCAATGAGGCTATTATGATAGCCAAGTCCCCTGTTATTATAGGGTCCTTAATTGCATTTTTGTTTAAAAGCCTTATGCCTAGGAGAAGTATGTATGCTTCAGCCTTGTTGTTTGTCATTTCTCCAAGGCTCCATTCATAGGTTATTATTTTTTTTCCATTTGGATATAGTATAACTCCGCCTGCCCCTGCTTTACCTGGGTTATTTTTTGCAGCTCCGTAAAAAAAAGAATGTGTCTCTTCTGTTCTTTTATCCATTCTGCAAATTCTTTACCCTCCAATCTTAATTTCCATTTCTTGTTTGTGTGAAATTCTTTGTTTTTTGCTATAGCTTTTGCTTTTGCTTTGTTTTCTAACATTGATTTGTTGTACCAGTCTTTCTATTCTTATTGTAAATTGCTCTGGTCCATTTTTGAGATTCCATTTGTACTTATTATCTCTGCAACTTGGCTCCAAGTTTTTGCTAGGATCTTGCCTAGATTTGGCTTTTGTTCTTTGAAAATGCATTTGTTTCGAGCTAACCAAATTTGCCAACACAGGATTGAAGGGAGACATTTCCATATCCTATTAATTGTTGCCTTTTTTTCTTTGTATATGGGTAGCTTTTATCCCAGTTTTTATTAAGAGTTGTCAACTGAATTGTTGGATTTACGTTTATTTCCAGAGGACTTGTTGCCTGTTTCCAACACTCTCTCACCACCATATAGTTTATGAAGAGGTGTTAGATTGTTTCTTCCTCCTTTTGACACATGACACATTTTGAGGGCCCTTGTATTCCCTTTTTTTTAATTTTCAGAGGTAAGAATTTTACCTTTGAGAAGGGTCCAGGTAAAGACTTTAATTTTGGGCAGACTCTCTAATTTCCAAGTTGCCTTCCAAAGACTCCAATCATTTTGATTGTGAAGTTTTTGGAGGAGGTTGTACCTCGATTTCACTGTGTAATCCCCTCCATTTGGGTCCCAAACAAAGTCATCCTGCTCTTCTTTGTTGATGTGCATGGCCCCTACCAGATGAACTTTTAAAATTTCCCACTTACTTTTTAGTCTTGGTGGTGTAGCCAGCTTTTTCCATCTTACCCAGTTATTCTGATCCCAATCCGAAATAGAATAAAGAGTGTTAAAACTTTGTTCTTCCATCCATCTCTGAAGTCCTCTTAAATTTTGTTGTTGATTTAAGGGGTTTTTCCCCATTATTATATCTTCCCAGATAGAAATTGTTTTGCCATTCCCTGGATTTTTGGATATTTGATCTCTAATAAGAGGAATTATCCTTTTAACCAATTTCCAGATTTGGGTGCATGGCCTGTCTGGAATAGTATCAGTGAGCAGCTTTGTTCTATGACAATTTAAGTATTTCATTGTTAGAACTTTTTCCCACCAATGACCGTTCCCATTTATCATTCTCCAGATAATTTTTGTCCCTAGAGCAATGTTCATTAGTGCTGGTAGGCGTATTGTTATACCTCCTTTTTCATAGGGAAGAGTAACTTGCTCCCATCTAACAAGGATGAATTTTTTATTATCTTGTTTTCCTCCTTGCCATAGGAAGCTTCTAATTATCAGTTCCATTCGCTTGTGGGCACTTGCCGAAGCCATAATGATTGCATACTGATATATAGGCAAGGCTGAGAGAAGTGTTTTAATCAGTGTCACTCTTCCTGCCATGTTGAGCCACATCACTCCCCAGTTTTGAATTTTTTCCCTCATTCTCTCCACTTGCTTGTTCCAAACTTTTGATTTTACCACTTCCTTTGCGAAGGGCAACCCAAGACAAGTGAAGTGGCTCCAATTTATTTCTAAAGGTATTTCTAGAATTTGTGAGATATGTTGCATTGTTTTTTTTGGGGTATTCCAACAATAAATTCTGCAATTGGAGTTATTTAAAATTCCTCCTGAAACTAGGAGAAATTCATCCAAGACTTTTTTGAATCATCTTGCTATAATGCAGGATGCCCTGCCTATGATAAGGGTATCATCTACAAAGAGAAAGTGGTTTATATCTTTGACTCCTCTCGATATTTGGATCCCTATTATTTTTCTCTTTTCTCTGATTTTCCAGCATAGCACTCAGCGATTCAACCATGATGATGTACAAGAATGGAGAAAGCGGATAGCCTTGCCTCAGCCCTCATGTGCTTTGGAAAAATTTACTCGGTCTTCCATTGATTAATGAAGCTATCCATGGATTTGATATACATGCCTAGATAATCTCTACGAAATTTATTGAAAAGCCAAACTTTTTGAGAGCTGCTGTAAGAAAGTTATGGTTAACTCTATTAGAAGCATTAGCCATATCTAACTTAACAATCATTCCTCTCTCCTTTCTTTGGATACTGCTGCGAATAGCCTCCTGAACAATTATCACATTGTCTGTGATTTGCCTCTTGGGGACAAATCCTCCTTGGTTTTCTGAAATTATTTCCGGAAGTAATTTTTTCATTCTGTTTGCTAGAATTTTGGTGAGTATCTTATAAGACGAGTTGCAAAGGGAGATTGGCATATATCTATTAAAAGTTGTAGGATTGGGTTCTTTTGGAATGAGGGCTAGGAAGGAGGATTTTGTATTTCCTCCAATCTCTTTTTTTGGAAAGTATCTTTGAGCATTCTCATTAGATGTTTTTTTATAATTACCCAATGTTGTCTGTAAAAGGCCATTATAAACCCATGTGGGCCTGGTGCCTTATCAATGTGGAGATTCCACACAGCTTCTCTGACTTCTTCCTCAATAATTTCTTTGTCTAATTCCCTGTTTTGCTGGTCGCTTATTTTTTTTATATGCTGCAAAATTTCCTCATTAGTTGCCTGCTAGTCACTTGTTGAGAGGAGTTCTTTAAAGTGTTTATGGGCTGCATTTTTTACTGCTTCAACTCCTTTTATTTCTTGACCATTTACTTGAATTTGTTCAATTTGATTTTTTGACCTCCTTATTTTCATTGTATTATGAAAGAAGGTTGTATTTTTGTCTCTGGATTTTAGCCAGAGGCATCTTGATTTCAGTATGCTTTCCTCTTCTTCTTGCTTGTTTTGCTTACATATTTCCAAATATATTTCCTTTTCTTATATATGATCTTGCTTACTTTCTTCCTTGTTCTCTTTTTCCTTGCAAAGATTATCCTTTTTTTTTGCAATTCGATTTTCCTGGCTTTGTCCCGGAGATCATTTTCTCTTGCCCAATTTTTTAATTGCATCCTTAGGTTCTTTAGCTTAGTTTCCCAAACATACTGGGGAGACCTTGTGACACTTTTTTTCCAGCTGTCCTTCACTTCTTTGCCAAAATCTTCCTTGTTGTCCCAAATTGAATTATATCTGAAGGGAAGGGGTCCTTGATTTTCTAGCTTTCCCAAGGTTAGCACCACCGGCTTGTGATCTGAAGCTGAGTTGTGAACAATTTTACTTTTCACAAGAGTATATAAGCAGCTGCAATGCTTTCATGAATAAGATTTTTGTCCAACCTTTCTTTTATGTTGTTTTTTACTATTCTTTTGTTGTTCCAAGTGTATTTTCCATTGCTTGGTGGAATGTTTACTAATTTTTGTTCTTCTATTATTCCTTCAAGAGATTCTCTTAATGAATCGTTGTTGAAGATTCTGCCAAATTTTTCTTCTGTATTCCTTATCAGATTTAAGTCTCCTCCCAGGATTAAGTTCCCACTTTGTCTCTCTGTTATTCCTTCTTTAACTGATTTCCAACATTGTTCTTTCTCTCTATAGTGATTTGGGGAGTACACATTTATAATGCTATATTGTTCTTTTGTATTGAGATTTCTCAACTCTGTTCAAATCTAGTGTCTGCTGATTTTTTTGGTTATTAATTCCCATTTTCTTTTATCCCAAATGTTGTTGATTCCTCCTGATGCTCCTGTGGCTTCTAACGCTACTCCATAATTTTTTAGTTTTTGAATCGTTTTTTGATTTTCTTGGTTATTTAGTTTGGTCTCTTGGATCATATATATGTCTGGTTGTTCCTTGGCTAAAATGTCTTGAGCTGCATTGACTTTAAAGGAGGTGCCAAGTCTGTGACAATTCCAAGAGACCACTATCATTATTTACTGTTGTGTTGGCGTGGTCCTCCCTTTCCTCTTTGCTAAGTTTTTTCATGACTTCCTGTTTGTTTCCCAAGGAATGAATCCATTAGTTGTTGCATTCCGAGGGCCATTTCTTTAGTTGTTGCCTCATCTCTGATTTCTTTATTGGATTTCCTTCCCACCTTTTTTTGCTGATCCCAGATTTGGGGGATTTCTTTAGCTTTGTTTCTAGTTAGAATGTGGTCCACTGAGGGAGGAGGTGGAGAGGATATAGGGTTGGGGGAAGATATGAGAGCTAAAGAGATGGGGTTTGAAGGTGGGGATCTGGGAGAGGGTGGATCAAAGGAGTCTTTTAATGGCTCAAAAGGATTCGGAGTTGTGTGATCAGGAGGAGTAACCTTCACTGGAGGCTGATAGGTTGTTTTGTTTGCTTCTTGGGACTGATAGATATTTGATGTGGTCTGCTTATTGGTAGGATTTTTCCTTTTCACTTGTTCCCATGTAGGTTCTTGCTCTTCTACATTTTCATGCTCTATTTTTTTAAGACACCTATTTGCAAAATGACCATACTCGTGACATACCTTGCATTTAAATAGTATTTGCTCATAGTCCAGCTGTTGAATGTGTGTCCACTAGTCAACCTTGATCTTTATTGCCTCTGGGAGGCCTTTTCCAAGATCTACTTCCACACATACTCTTGTGCACATGTGCATGTTGTCTTTTGGCTCACATCTGTCAATATATTTGCCCACTACATTTCCTATAACCTTTACAAATTTGTCTCCCCAGCAGTGAAGAGGAAGATGCAGGAGCCTGACCCACACAGGCACTGCATTTGGGACATCCATCTCCAGATCAAAGTCTAGTGTCCACCTATTCAAGTATAAACCTTTGAAGTCCATGAAGTAAGGTCTGTTTCTAAATATCAGATCTCTGTCCTCCTTTGTTTCAAAGAGAAAGGTGTAGTATCCCCTTCCACAGAATCGTATTGCTATCTTCCCCTGTGTGGTTGCATTCCAATTTCTTTCCACCCATTTTTACACTAAGTTGGGTGAAGGCCATAGCCCTGTGAACTGTCCAACAAGTTCGCGTTCTACCTGAGAGATGGCTGCTCTTCTTGGAAGTGTTGAAGGGAGAGAAATCTCTGGGATAATTTCAAGTTTCTTTACAAATTTATTGACTGATGCCCTGTTCCTTGGAGCTCCATTCTTTGCATTCAGAGATGCGAAGGCTTCTACATTTTCTTCGTTCCCTGGCTGCATGGAAGAGTGAGGATCTCCCTCCTCAGAGGGTTGCATGGTCTAATTGGCCTCAGCAGCAAGAGGTTGTCGACAGAAGGATCTGCAGGGGCAACGACAGCTAGGTCAGCGCATGCTCGAGCTGGCTGTTGCACACGCGATGTGTTTACTTGACCTTTTACCTCCACACTTATGCACCCTAAAACAAGTGATTTTTTGTGTTTTTTTCTCTTTTCCCTCTCTTTTCAACCTCAATGCACCTATATAAGATGCTTACCTATGAGTCAAATAAATGAACAAATAGTAAATAATGACAAGTAACGCACACACACAATATGTTATTTAGTATAAAATAGCATAATATGTAACATATAGAATAAAATAGAGGTGAAGACAACATAGTGATAAGGAATAGAGTAAATTATTCTAGTGAAGTAGGTGAAACTAGTGAAGAAATATGGTACTAATTCAACCTAAATCAGTGGTTTTTGACTAGATGTACCAATCCAAAAGATTTAAAACTTTTCATGGTGCTCTTGGATGGAAAATAGCTACCTCTATAGATACTTATCGTTCTCATCCTACCATAAGTTTAGGGGGCTCACATGTAGCTTTTGAGGTAATAGTGTCTTTCATTGATAAAACAATGAGTCATCCAACTCTGATGGTGTTTTACACTCTACAATGGTATCAAATTTAAAATACAATTCAATATTCACGATTTATCATTTTATGATTTTAAATCTAAAATCTAAATTTGAATTTGTATATGTATTTTTAATTCATGCCTCATTTGACATATTCACGCCCCATGTCTCCCTGCAACTAGATTTCAAAAATGCACACAACTATAGCATTGAAATAAAAGTAAAATATCAAAATTAGTTCTAATCTTATCTTTAAGAGGTTGAAGAACTGAAATCCATCTCAAAAGTGTGCAAACGTGGGTTAACACATCAAATAAGGTTATAGGAGGATTTCAAGTAAAGTGTTTTAACCCCTTAACCTACCCAACAACAATTGAGTTATCAAAAGTGATTTAAGAAAGATACCACGATGAATGCCAAGAAAGCGAACGTAAAAAGCATGAGCCAAGTTCTCATTATTTTGGCAGTTGTGGTAAAAAAAGGCATACGATCATTCATTAAAATCATTGGGTAAGTTGTAAGTGGTTGGAAGTCCATCCCACCTATGCTCTATGTTTGGTCGTGTTTGTATTTTAGGAATATTTTGGTACCCACTCGAGTAACATTCACAATAGGGGAACAATAGAGCTCAAAAGGAGAAGAAAAACAAGACATAGTTGCAATGTATATAAAAAAAATTAATGCAAAACATCTATATATCCTAATTGATCTATCGTTGCAAGCATTGTTTGAGGCTATTACATCATAGGAAACCCTCAAGGCTCTTTTCAGCATTTCAAAATAAGTCATGCATTTGGGAAATGGTTCAACTTGATGTTGGACTTGCAGGCACTGAAAAGCATGGTGACATCATTAGTAAAGGAGGAACATGTCATTCTTTTGGACATAATTATGGTTGGTCAAAATATTGGATAGCTAGTCTCAAAAAGTGATATTCAACTGAAATGGACAAATCAACTAACATAAGGAAATTGATCATTTGACAAAGAAATGGGTATTGAATCTAAGGGTGGAATAGTGATGATAATTACTACTCACTCAAGATTTGAACTTGGAACTTGTTGCACCCACGGAAAAAATAAATCATGTTCTTTTCTCCTTTTCTTACTTAGTTGTCCTAACTTTTCTTATAGTTCTAGGAGATTACAAAATGGCCTATTAAGATGGCATATTTTTTAATTTTTGATAACAATGAAGTTGTTTTCTATTCATAGCCATATAGAAGATACATCACCCCATGAATAACCAAATGGAAGGCATGATATTCTATATGCCCATACATACCATATAGGTGTCCTATCTATATTATAGGGTGAATGTTATAGGCACACATGCATATATATGTTAGATAGTGTAAGTGACCTATATATGATGACTAACCATTAATGACTATTTATGTGATATCACCATCAAGTGGTTAAGAGTATCATTATCCCATATAAAAGATGTTTACCTATAATTCCTAATGTTCATTCATATGATTTAGATGATGGGTCAATGATTTGTACTCTCATTATCTGATGTAAGACATGTTATGTTAGAGGCATACAAGTTGTTTTTATTTATTTATTTATATATATCTAGGTTGTTTCTTGTCTTTTTGATACTTTTATGGCCTATATAGATTTCATTTGTCGTGAAAAACCTAACAGAGCATACACAAATAACAAATTCAACACCTACTAAATGCAAGGTTTTCTACTTTAGTATAAAGTTGCAATTGACTACTTGGAATTAAAGATAACATTATCAATGCACTTTCATCACACCATGGCAATGGTTTCTTGGCCACCCAATTATCATTGGACCTAGTAACCCATTTCAATATAACGAACGACCATTATAAAAATCATCTCAAAATTCTAAGTGCCTTCTATAGCTAATTTATTAGAAATTGCCCAATAAGAATTGGAGCAAACCCAATTAAAATCACATGTAACATCTCATACTTCAGGTTGTGAGTATAAAAAGAAAGGTAAAGATTACTATCTGAATTTGATTTAAGGGCCACCCAATAACCATTGGACAACACCCACTTCAAAATTATCAGTGTTCTTTACAAAACTCAATGAAGGATAAACAAAAAATGAAGAGCATTAATCAATTATTACTAGCCCATACCATTTCTAGCTAGAACCATGAAAATATTTTACTATCAACAAAGAAAGTAGTGACCAAACAAACAAAGAATGGATGAAGATTTAACAATCACCCATAAGAAGGGTGGCAACCACCTTATTTCCTGCTAATTCCTCCCTGACCCAAACAAATTCCTCGTCCACCTTATATGTGTGCCTTCAAACATTTGTACAATAGATATGGCAACCTTGGTCATCGGGAGGAAAAAGAAGATAGGGGAGTATTAATACGCTTAAATTTTTTCCTTCAAGGTTCTATATTGTTGTGCAACAAAATTTGATGATAGCAATCTATGCTAAAAAATTAGCAACAACTAACAAGTCGTGGAAATTTGGAGCAACTAGACCATCTCTTCTTCTATGTTTCAGTACCTCATTATTCCATGTTGAAAATATGTTGTCCACTCCTCAAGAACCATGGATTGTACCCATTTTGGCATATTGATGCCCTTGTGGTTGAGAGAGGCCTTGTTGGGAGACTTTCTTGTAAGAAGCTCCAGGAGTAGCACATTGAAGCAATAGACATTGGATTTCTAGGTGACCTTGTGAATTTTAATGACCTCCAAGGCTCTATAACCAATGACGCATGTTGTTGTCATTGCAGTGTTGAATAATGGAACCCTCAAGCCAATGTTGTAAAGGGAGGAAGAAAGGCCAAGGTAAGGTTTTGGTTTCATTTATTTTTCTGTATATGTTTATTATTCTAGGCTCTAATAAGAGGAATGTGGGCCTTGTGGAGGGCACAAACATGCATGAGGTCCAATGCGATTTTCTTTTCATTATTTATTAACTAATTAATCAAATTGACTAATTAGGGTTAAATAATTACAATCAAGGATGGTTAATTAATGTTAATCAAATAAATACCATTTATAATATTAATTAAGGTTATTAAGGGGCCAATTTAACATTTGAAAGAAAATTTAAGGGTAATTGGCAGGTGCATTGTAGCACTCACTTAGCTAGCGATGATAGAGTATTTAATAGATTCATAAGATAATCTCAGATAATATTCATGAGGCTACACTTGGTATCAATAACACATATTTACAAGCATGTATAAAAATAAAACTTACAACTACCCCTATGTATGTGTGTGTGAGTTAAATAGGAGTTGGAGATACCCTAATAATTATTAATATACCTTGGATGTGACGTAGATATTCAACAATTTAGAATGGAAAGGACACAAGGAAATCAGGGTGAAGAGGGTCATCATAAGGACCACCTCCACCCAAACCACCACTACCATCACCAGCTTTGGCCCTCATCTTGTGCTCCATGGAAACAATAAATAACTTTAAAGGGGTGCTAAGAAACTAAGGTGGAGGTAGAACCCCCTCCATCTGGGGTAGGAAACCTAAAGGGATTAAGAAACTCTAAACAAGGGCCTACAGTTGATGATATCACTGAGGAGATTTAGGAGATTAAGCTCCTAGATTTTGTTGTAGGTTGTGTTATTGAACGTACATAAGCTTGGCTTGAAGGAATAATGAGATGTTTTGCATTAGGAGAACATAATTCTAGTTAAAAGGCCAAGATATTGGTCCTTCAACTCAGAGATAATGCCTTGAATTGGTTGGGTAACTTGGAAATATAGTTGCATCTCACTCTTGATACTATCTCCTAGGAATTGTTTGAGAAAAGGTTCAAGGAAAAGTATCTATTGGGAAACTACGAGGAACAACCTACAAGATCCTTCCCTACTTTGGTTTAGGGAAATCAAACATTAGAAGAGTGTGAAATAAGGCTCATGGAATTGGTCAAATATGTCTCATACATGATTAGTTATTAGTGCCAAGCAGATCATTTCTTGTATGGATTGGATCCTAAGATTAGAGAAATGGTATGAATGTGGAAACACATGGAATTAAAAGGGGGATTAAAGGATGTCTTTCCACAATAGCCAAAATTTATGGGGAAGGCCCCTTAGACCTTCGCTAGGGGAGGAAGTTATTGGCCACCGCCATACAGAACACATGATTATACCTAGAATAGTGGCAGTGTGGATTTCAATGGTTGTTAGTGCACCTTCACCTATGACTTCGGGGACTAGTGTGATTCTAAGACAATTGTGTAAAAATTACGATGTAGATTTGCAACTGCTCATGAAGTTTTAGTAAAAATCACAACACACAAACCTACTCTACTACTCTATGAAAAGTAGTTAACAATCTAGAACAAAAATTTTAGACATGCAATAAGAAATAACACATACACAATAAGTATTTTTCCCAGGGAAAGAAAACTGCTAAAAACCCCAATGTCTTCTTGCATTAAATCAGAAGAATAGATATGTATTACAATTACTTTTCTCAACTGAGCACACCCTGAAAGTGCATAACCTATCTCTCTACCCACTGAAATGCTTTGACACAAAATTAGTCAAATTTTTCCTTTGTGTGAGCTCCTATTTCCTTGTGTTGTTACTTGAGAAATTAGCCCCCTATTATTTACTAAATTCCTCAAATTGATTTTGCAATTCCTTTAGGTTGATTCTCTGACTACATGCAACACATGTACACTCAAGACTAGTCTACAACTGATGTTACACTGCCTTGGAATATCCACCTCAACTAGGTAACTTGAATTCTCTACATGCACTAGCTATTTTGGGATGATTGATCAATTAACTAGATGATCATTGAGTTTGACTGAAGTCCCACTGCTTAATTGACCTTCCACTTGTTCCTCCAAAAGTTGAAACTAGTTTAACTAAAAACGACTTGAGATAACTGACCTTGATTGATACAGATTAGCAATCATACATGCTAAACTGAACTTTATATCCACGAACTCGAATTTACTGAGTAAACTCAATGACACAAGCCATGTCACACAAGTTAACATCATATCTACTCATGTGGAAATTCGAATTTTCTCAATTTAATCAAGGCAAAATCAAATTGAGAATTTCTTGCTGCATTTTTCAACAAGTTGTGAAGAGTTGTTAGTTGTGGTTGAGGTTATGAAGAAACGAGATCATTCTAAAGGGCTCCACATAACTCTATTTAGAATTCACCTCACATGTCTTGTTGGGGATGCATTGGACCTCATTACCAGTATGATTGCCTTGAGTAACAACTTGGTACCACACACAAAGAAGGAAATGCATTGATGAGAAGAGCAAGTAGTAATCATCAAATTTATGTAGTAATTGATAACCATCAAGCTAAATACCAATCCATTGTGGTGGATATTTCAAGTATGATAAATAGTGTAAAATTTAAAATTTTATTTGATTATGGTGCAACAAATAGTTTCATTTCACCATATGCATAAGAAAAATGTGGGTTAGTAGGCTGTTGTAACCCTAGAGACAACCTTTGGCTGAGAAGAGGTCAGTGTCTAGGACATTTGTACAAAAAGATAAAACCTATGCTTGTTTCCCCATACATGATTACTCATAGATATTTTATAAAGAAGTAATGCAAGGGGATACTCTCAGGGAAAAAATAGCTTTTTAGATGGTACACTGCCTGAGAAAATGATCTTCGAGTTGTAGTAAGATGACAGGATGAAAAAGTGGAAGATTTAAAATAGAAGACTACAGTAGCATAATCTTCTGTAATAAACCTTAGCAGAAAAAATGAAAGACTGAGAAGATGAAAATATGAAAATATGGAGCGCAATTTAAGTTTATTTAAATTAGAAATATGCATGTATTGTGAGCTTTTTCAAGCAAAGTAAATTTGTTTTAATGGTAATAACCAACAACTTATTTACACATTTTCAAAAGAAGAAAACCAAATAATGGATTACAGTAGCAAAGAAACACATATCATGTTCAGAGGGCAGTTGGAATCATCCAAAAAAATTATTAAATCTCCAAGAAAATGTTGATGCATTACACCAATATTTCTCTCTAGGGTCAAAATTTGGAACCCCAAAAATGGTTCCTTCATGTAGTTTTAAAGAAATGTTACATTAGAATAGTTAAAAAAAAACTATTAGTTGTCAAGAACTGACTTCAAAGACTAAACTTAGAAATTAAAGTACTTTACCTTGAAATTACAAAATATAATATCTTTTCCAAAATCAAATATATGCGGTGTCTTCATTCGATCATTTGGGGACTTTGTGCAAGCTCACTTGAGGAAGCTCTAGGTTGCACTCCTTTTGTTGGTGATATAAAATCTCAACAATTTTTCCACATTGCTAAGTCAGGAGCTGGACATTCATCATTTTGTCATAGGCCATCTTCAAATTTCTTGTTCTTCTATAAGTTGGATTTTCAGTGAAGAGAGTCTTAATTAACCATAATAATTGAAAGTCCCTCTGCAAGTGATTCACAATTGTTGACCCCCTCAAAATAGTTGTCCTTTCATGGGAAGCATTGATCTTGTTTTTTTCCTCCATTAACAAAGTTTGATATGTTTCCCATGGAAGAATATTTCCTTGTTGATCCCAAAATGAAGGTAGTCCTGCTCGGACTCTCTTGTCAAATTTTGAGTTAAAGGCCAACACTCATTCTTTGATCCCTCCCAGTTTGGTCTCTGCATTCTTCCTATAGATATTCTTCTGCACCATTTTATTTCTTTTCGAAACAATGGTTGTTCTATCATAAATTTCTGACTTATTTTGGTTAACCAGGATGTTTTAATGAAATTCCATTATATTCACAAAGAAAATTGAATAAAAAATGTCACGTGTGGTATCCATGAGGGGAATATGAGTGGAAGAGCCTGAAAGGATATATTTCTTTGACAGTTGAAACTTCTCTTTGAAAATTCACAGAGTGGCAAATGTGTCTAAGTACCTGGTATAATTGGAGTGTTGATCTGGAAGTTTCGCATTGTTGGAGGGAGCTACTGTCGTCGAGAAAACACAGTGAAAATGAGCACATTAGGGAAAAATGGGGTTTTATCGGTGAAATTCAGATAAAAAGAATTAATTCGATGCAAACAAAATAGTACATATGTGTGATGTGACGGATGATGTGGAAATATCGGTGAGGTGGCAGGATGGAGGGGTGATATGGATATGTTGATTGTCACGCTCACCTGAAAATCACGCTCGCTTGTCGTGAAAACCATTTACCGCTCATGGGGGCACCCGTGGTGGTAAAAGGTATCACCCTACAATGACGTCGGGGATGATCCCGATCGTTGATCTCCTGAAAATGGTTTCCCGCTAGACCACTTATGGGGACACTCACTAGCATAAAGGTTGGTTAGTTTATGGTGTTGGGTTCCCTCTATGTGTGGGTCCTAATGTGACTAATGACATCCCTGTTGGTTTATAAAATGTGTCTTTTAAAACTCCTAATTATCAATTCGGGCAAGTCCTCTTATTTCAAGAGTGTACACAGTATGTGGCTGCTATTTAATTCAGAGAGTAATGTTTCCTAAATTGTTGTATATATCTTTAAATACAAGAGTAAACAGATGCATCTAATAAATTCCGACAGCAATCATTAAAGGGAATATAACAACTGAACTTCAAGACTCAATCTTCTACCGAAATCATAATCAATACTTACTCAAGCAATTCAACTAGCAATGGCATCAGCTAAGAGTACAGTAGCAATAACTTGTCTCTCCTAAACTGATGTGATCTAAATCAAACTCACTCTTCAGTAAATAATCTAAACAACAATGATATCAATCTGAGAGTCCAACAACAATAGTTAATACTCTTTATAGTTGATTAAATCAAGCGAAATATTTATCTAAGTGACTTAATCCAAAATAAAAGTGAACTGAATCAACGATAATATTGTAAGTATATAAAGCAAAGATATTTTGTCAACACCGGAAAACAATAAAAAACGAAGGAGATAAAATCATAGAAAGCAAGAATACTATCAAACCATCACACTTGTGAGAATTGGAAATGTATGACACAAAGAAAGCAGTTTAATCCACCAAAGGCTGGGCCCTTAGCCGCCAACGAACACTGCTAAGTTACTTCAAATAGCTTGAGGGAACAATAACTTCACTTATGTATTAATCATCGAATGTAAGTAGCATTACAATATAACCGTGTTCTCTCAACAACGAGAGTTTGTAATTAAAATTACAAATTCAATAATAACAGAGCTTCCTCCCTTTCTTTTTACAATCGTCTCCTTTTATAATAAAAAAGGGTAAAAGATTAATGGTAAATGCGATCCCTCAGGATCGATTTGCAACAGATTTCTAACTTTAGACATCCTTTCCTTTCTCACACTGATCCTTTTGATTTGCCTTTGGCCATGTCCACAACAGCCACGTTCTTCTCTTTTCTTGTTGATTTTTGTTGTTTCTTTGTTAGGGAATAGCAATTGTCCTTTTTGTTGTTTTCCTGCATAAAGAAGGGTAATAATTAGCTAAATCGTAACTGCAGATAATTCCTTCATTTCTTACCATAATTTCTCAATATATGACTGCATTAGGATATAGAAAAGATAAGAATGAAGGAAAAGGATGATGAGATTAATAATAAAAGCATACCCTTTCCATGACTCAACATACTCCCATGCTTACCCTTTTTCATGGCCTCATGAAAATAAAGTAATTTGTATGCAAAGCAGTTAAGAATAAGTTGGAGAAGGAATGTCATAAAGTGGTCCAAAACCATGGTTCTTGGCCAAAAGCTCAAAGATGGGCCCTGTCTATACTTCAAGCAATTCGTATATAGCCTGATAACCTTCAGCAGGATACCAAATGATAGGGCTACAGAACTGACATCCTAGACAATAAGGACCTTCTCTCAAAATGAGATTGCTATATGTGACAAAATGGTCTACAACTAGCTTAATTTTTTTATAATTAAACAGCTATCTATTCTGTACATTACTAGTGGAGACTGTCCACCTAAGCTTGGTTGTAGCTAAGGAGCTTTCCTAAATGGAGAGGAAGTATTCTACTCCCTTTTGTACAATCTCTTACTGAATAGGTCCCAAAATTTTGATCACTCCTTCCCTTGTCATTAGACTCTTGTGATTGGCCAACATTTGTAAAGGGTGCTTGGGTTCACTTCTAACCCAAAGATCCAGTCCATGCTCTCGTCTTTGGAATGCGTTATGAGCCTTGAACCACTTCAGTTGTTTGATAGCAAATGAGATAAAGGCTTGGAATTAACCCATGTTGTTTACAACAATTTATAAAATCCTCAATTGTTTTTAACTCGATGGGTTTTCCATCTCTCACGGCTTTAATTTTTAACAGCAAATATCGTTCTAACAAAAATAAGGCATAATTATTGGCAGGTGATCTGCATGCCAAAACATCAGTGTATAATGAGCAGATAGTGTGCGTTTGACTCATGACCTTCTCTAATCTGAGCTTCATTTTCTCAATTTTCTCTTTTGCTTTTCGATATTTGTCGAAGGTCTCACTTTCTGATGTATTCATGTCCCGAAGTTTCCTCTGTAATTCTTGGTATTTTTGCTGGGAGACTATTTCTTGTTCAAGTCATTCTATAGCAAGTCGAACCTGTGCTAAATCTTCCTGAAGATTCAATATATTGAGGTCATTGTTGGTCATGATATCTTTGGCTTGAATGGTTGTCTAATTACTTCTGCTATGAGAAGGAATGCCTACTATCTGTGTTTCTTTATTATGGGAGGTCCAAACCTCCGTCTGGGTGGCCATGCTGTAGGAGGGTACCATCTCCATTTGAATAGCTATGTTAAGAGGGTACAGCCTCTGTTTGGGTAGCTACTTCTACAAGAATTGCATGTTGTTCCTTAACAGGTTGAGTGAGTATGGGCTCCATTTGAGTCCCTGTAGCTCTTCTTTCATATAATTCAGTTTGAATTGTTGCATTTACTGTCTCTGGGGTTTTGTCTGGAACCTTCCCAGCTGATATTTCTTTTATATTTCTCTTGATCCTTTTTACCATTTTCCGAAGCCTCTATTGTTCCTTCCTAAGATTTTTAATTTTTTCTTTGTACTTTTTCAGGGGAGCAATTGTTTTGTTAATAGTCTCTACTCCTAATGAACCCGAATGCTCATCTTGACTCTGTTCTACAAGAACTATGTCCCCAGATTGGTAATCGTCTTCCTGGTTTATTTCTACTCCTTCTGTTTGGCCTATATTCTCCATGTTTAGGCCTACCTGGCTGGGTTCTCCTAGAGGCATGTCACCAGATTGGTTCACCTCTTCTTGAATGGCCTCTGTGCCTGTTTCTGCTTCACGGCTTGTATTTTCTGATAGAATTTTGTCATGGCCAGAGTTCTCCATAGATTGAGCTGCTCCCAAATTAAGATTAAGCGGGCTTTCAAGCTGTATGAAATCATTCATATTGGCCAGGATCTGGGCCAATTCGATATCGTGTAATAAATCTTGTGGGGGACTTGTATTTGATGTTGAGGGGAGTCTTGATTCATTTGTTTCCTCATCTCGAATGCCTTGTTTCTTCCTCATGGTCTGATTCAAGGTCATCCCGTCCTTCTAACTGTAAATACTGCTCACTTCCTGGATTGGATAGTTCTATGGGTTGGTTGATACTACCCTGGGGATTTTCGGCTGTTCCTAATTTTGTCCTCAGCCTGGCGGAATGTCTTCGCTTTTGGGGAATGTTCACTGGAAGGATAGTCCTCGTCCTTTTTGGAACAGGGTTAGGTGCAGGCAAAGCCAAACCTCCTTCAAGAGAAAATATTAGTTCCTCCGAACTTGATTGTTGTTGGGCGAGGTTGTAGCTAACTATCAGCCTAATCAAATAGTGGTGGCTTACGATGGTTTCAATATGTCGGGACTATCTTAGCCTCTCAGCGGTGTCATGGAGTAAAAAGTTCAGTAATGCAGGTAAATTTACAGATCATTTTTGTTTAAGAATTGCTAAGAGTTTAAGTTGACGCGACCTTACCACGTCTTTGCACCCGTCACATGTGATGTAATTCTGAACGATCCTTGCTAACTCTCCCCATGGTTCTCCAAATGAAGATCGTTGAATGCCTTTGCCTTTGTATCGGATCCTATCCTTCATCCTTAAATGCTTCAATGGCATCATGCAACTTCAATCGTTTATTAGCCCATACAAGTCCTTCGGTTGGCAACCCGGATACTTCTGCTATCACAACATCTGATACTGTGATTTGTATACCCCTTACCATGGATTGTCCTTTCTGTAAATTTCATAGGCATAAAATGTTAATTTCTTCGTTGGATGGATGAAATCGCATGAAGTATGCTATCTTCCCAGCTCGGGCTAAAATTTCTCTGGCTGCATGAGAAACAGCCAGTATTAGCAGCTCCCTATGCACTATTCTTCCTCCCATATTGCCTGAATTCTACAAACAGTTAGTGTGGTAGAGATAGCACAGCAATAGACAGAGTCGAGTGATGGAACAACGAGTTGTTATAATGGTTATATCAGATGATACTTTACAAGCATAAATACCATTATTTAGGACTTTCTATTATACCACATACTCCGTGATCATGGAATGTCATATTGCCTTGCAAAATCAAATAAAGAGTTGACACGCATGCATAAGTACATTTGAGGTTGCTCCTCGCCCCCTTTTGAAATAATAGGTCGCCTTCGACCAAATGAGTGAAGGAATAACGCGCTGGCGACGAAGTACAGGGATGATGAAAGTGGCAAGGTACGCATATTAATGAAAGGATCCCAAAAGATATCGAAGTGCTAAAATCAATGCATATAATGAGACTTATCAATAAGTGAGGAGATGCCGTGAGGCGATTTGAAAAGGAAAAAGGACAACTGACACAAGAAAGATACTTTACCATCATCATTCCACTTAAAGCTATTATGATTTATTTTTAAAAGATATCGCATGCATAAAGGCTCAAAATAAATTAGGAACATAATCTCTCTGTAGTAAAGATAAAAAATAAGAAAAGGGAATTATCATAACTATTGATGTTGAAAATACGACTTCAATACCATCAGCAGAGCTTCTGTTGCCTACAAGTGTCTATAGCCTCGACAGAGTTGCTTTCTCACCCTTTGGAACCATGATCCTCTATGTATAATTGGGGAAGTGCATTATGATATTAGAGTAGGGACTAATGTGCTGGCATGGTAACCAAATGAACACATTGCCATTCACTGGAAATGAGCGAAAAGTGGACAAGACGGCTCGTAATGAGACCTCTTGTTCCAAGGACTTTATTTCTTGATGCATCCATTGGATCATATCCCTGGTGTGGTGGCCATAGTGGGAATTCCACTTCGTTGCTTCCTTATGATCATGGTAGGTTGGCTCGTGATGAGACCCCCTATCCTCCATCTATAAAAATCATAGAATTGTTAGTAAACATATGTATATGTTTATATTTTTTTATTTTTATTTTTAGAATAGCACTTTCTATTTATATATAGAGGGTGGCTCAACACTCCTTAGGAATAGGGATGGCGGAAGAAGTCTGAACATATCAATAGTAAACAAGGTATGCCCTTAACCTTATTTGATGATAATGAACAGAGAGAATTATAGGGGTCAGGGGAGAACCAATATGGTACAAATAATCAATCAATTCGATTTATAGTGGAAATGAGGACAGTGAAGTGATATAGATGGTTGTGTCCTTTCTTTTTCAATCAATACAAAGCAATCTTATTAAAGATGATAATATTCAATATATTTGTTTGTTCCAGTAAACTTCAGATTGGTATCCTTACATATATTTTTGTACACGTGTGCCTTATAGAGGATCATAAAGAGTGAGCAAAGGAAAGAAAGGGTGCTCTCAAACATATATTCACAAAGTGTTATTTCCTAAAGGAAGCGGCAAAAGAAAACCTCACACAAAAAGTGTTTTTCCTTATAAGGAACAACAAGGAAAGACACACAAAAAAAAGGTGTTGTTCCTTGTAGGGAACAACAAAGAAAATACATACGAAAATTGTTGTTCCCTGTAGGGAACAACAAGGGAAATACATGCTAAAAAAAATTTTTACCGGGAACAACGAAGAAAATGCACCAAAAATCGTTTTTCCTTATAGGGGACAGCAGTTGTTCCCTGTAGGGGACAGCAGTTGTTCCCTGTAGGGAACAACTATACAAAATGCACACTAAAAATGTTGTTCCTTAGAGGGAACAACGATTGTTCCTTAGAGGGAATAACAGCTGTCCCTTAGAGGGAACAATAAGGAAAAAAAAAATTGCACATGGAAATTTTTGTTCCTTATAGGGAACATCAGTTGTTCCTTGTCAAGAACAGCAATGGCACCAAAATGTTGGCTGATAAAAGGTGCCTTTTAAAACTCCTAATTATCCCACATTAATTATCAATCCGAGCAAGTCCTCTTATTTCAAGAGTGTACACAGTATGTGGCTGCTATTTAATTCAGAGAGTAATGTTTCCTAAATTATAGTATATATCTTTAAATACAAGAGTAAACGGATGCATCTAATAAATTCCAACGACAATCATTAAAGGGAATAGAACAACTGAATTTCAAGACTCAATCTTCTATCAAAATCATAATCAATTCTTACTCAATTCAACTAGCAATGGCATCAGCTGAGAGTACAGTAGCAATAACTCGTCTCTCCTAGACTGATTTGATCTAAATCAAACTCACTCTTTGGTAAATAATCTAAACAAAATTGATATCAATCTGAGAGTCCAACAACAATAGTTAATACTCTTTACAGTTGATTAAATCAAGCGGAATATTTATCTAAGTGACTTAATCCGAAATAAAAGTGAACTGAATCAACGACAATACTGTAAGTTATATAAAGCACAGACATTCTTTCAACACCGGAAAACAATAAACAATGAAGGAGATAAAATCATAGAAAGCAAGAATATTATCAAACCATCACACTTGCGAGAATTGGAAATGTATGACAGAAAGAAAGTAGTTGAATCCACCAGAGGCCGGGCCCTTAGCCGCCAGCGAACACTACTAAGTTACTTCAAATAGCTTGAGGGAACAGCAACTTCACTTATGTTTTAATCATCGAATGTAAGTAGCATTACAATATAATTGTGTTCTCTCAAAAGAGAGAGTTTGTAATTAAAATTACAAATTCAATAATAACAAAGATTCCTCCCTTTCTTTTTACAATCGTCTCCTTTTATAATCAGAAAGGTTAAAAGATAAATGGTAAATGCGATCCTGAGGGATTCACAAAAGATTTCTAACTTCAGACATCCTTTCCTTTCTCGCACTGATCCTTCTGATTTGCCTTTGGTCGTGTCCGCAACCACTGCGTTCTTCTCTTTGCTTGTTGATTTTTGTTGTTCCTTCGTTAGAGAACAATAATTGTCCTTTTTGTTGTTTTCCTGCATAAAGAAGGGTAATAATTAGCTAAATCATAACTACAAATGATTCCTTCATTTCTTACCATAATTTCTCAATATATTACTACATTAGGATATAGAAAAGAAAAGAATGAAGGAAAAGGATGATGAGATTAATAGTAAACACATACCCTTTCCGTGCCTCAATAATCCCGCTTGAGAATTGTGCGCCCTTTAAACTTCATCTTATCAACCACGTGAATATGGCCCACCACCATATAAATTATTTAAAAAACAACCTCGTATAGTGAACCTGTACCACCTTGGACCAAAATATTAGAGTTTTTTTTTAATTACATACAAAATTTCAATGACTTCTTTTTGGTACTTCTTTACTTTTTCTTTTCTTTTTTGTTGTTCTTGCATATATGATTTATTTATTTATTTTTATATTCGAAACAAAATGAAAACGAACTACAACATAGCCTATGGATATGATGACTTTAGATAAGTCAAGATGCCTTTCGGGTTAAAACAAGCAATAGGACCTAATATTGACCAATGTTTGGTAGAACTAAGGGTGTGTACAACTAATTTGAAGACATATGTCACTACCCTAGGAATGTACAATGTAACCATCAAAATGGATTAGCTATAAGCTCATCGACCATTTGTAGATTGGTTGGAAAAGAAAGTGATTTAATTAGATGATGAAGGAAGGTCAATTGAGATATATCGTACCAATAGGGAAGTGTCTTCACGATTCATCTCAACAATGAAAGTTAAACATTGGCTCAAGTAGAGGTCTATATTGCATGTGGTTGAGGCATTGAATGATAGGAAGGGACTCTCTTTAGACTAGCACTCAGTTTTGTCAGAACTAGAGGATATTTTTCCCAAGGAATTGTTAGGGCTACCCATTGAGAGGGAGAATGATTTCGCAATCAAGCTAAAACCTAGTGCATCGCAAATATCCAATACACCATACATGATGATGGATTCAGAACTTTGTGACTTGCAAATGTAGTTGAAATAATTTCTAGACTAGGGTCTTATTAGACCTAATATTTCACCTTGGGGTGCACGGGTGATTTTTTTTCAAGAAGAAGGATGGTTCCTTGAGAGTGTTCATAGATAACAAGGATTTGAATCAAGCCATGGTGAAGAATAGGTCATCAATACCTCAAATAGAAGCTCTATTTTATCAAATGAAGGGACTAGCGATTTTCTCGAAAATTGATCTATAATCAAATATTACTGGTTAAGGATTAAGAAGGGTGACATTCCTAAGAAAAATAGGATTTTGGAGTGTCAAGCTCGTTAAAAATGACCTCTAATTGATTCGATTCTTTGACTATATCTCTTAAATATTGAGTCAAATTTTTCACTTGATCTCGTAAATGAACCTTCTTTTTATTCGCCTATTAGTAACTAGTAGTCTACTTGGGCAAATCAAACAAAGATTGGGGGGCATATACCTCTAGTCATCATCTTAGAATTAAGCCACTGGCCTCTGCAAGTCATGTTTGGGGCATGGGAACCTATCTCAAGCACAAATTTCTCTTTGTTTCAAGCTTGTGTAAAAATGAAACCTATCTCAAGCACAAATTTCTCTTTGTTTCAAGCTTGTGTAAAAATGAAACCTATCTCAAGCACAATTTTCTCTTTATTTCAAGCTTGTGTAAAAATGAAACCTATCTCAAGCACAATTTTTTCTCTATTTCAAGCTTGTGTAAAAATGAAACCTATCTTGAGTCCATTTTGGTTATTATTTTCAGGACTCATTAAACTCATGAAAATCCTGAGCTTCTTTTGTTGTATTTTCATGTTATAAAACACACATGACAATCTTGAGTTTCCATCTTTTCCTGCTTGTTAATTAAATTGAAAGTTGACGAGTGATCTCTTTTCCATTCTTAGCCTCATTAAACCATGAGAAGGACGTGATTATACTTTAATTGCTTTTTTGGGCTTGTTAAAACTATATGAAAAAGGAAACCCTTAGAGTCCTCTTTAAGCTCATTTTAGAGTCTCGAAATATGAAAATATTGTTGAGTAAACTTGTTTCTTGTGAACTCATTAAAATATATGAAGAAACGTCTACCTAGTATAAGTTTACCCCTTTTACAGACTACATAGGTTGTTTATGAAAAATGTATACTTTGATCAACCATGGTCAAAAGAGTTCTCCGTGGAATTAATTTACACTTTTTTTGCCTCGAGGGACTAAATTTACAAAAAAGAACACTATGGAGTTTTTCTTTTATCTCTTTCTCAGACTCTCTAAATGTGAAAAAGAAGTCGAGTTATCCCTTCACTAGACTTATAAAACGTAAATAGTGTAGGACACATCAATCATGATGAGAATGAACAACTCCTTCCAAGGGTTAGCTAAAAATACTTCAAAGGACCTATCTGAAGGATAAGATTATACTACAAACATAAGTTATCCTCCTCAAGCTTGTGTACAAATAAAAAGGTACTTACCAAAAATGGTGGGGAAAATTGGGAAAACAATGTATAGAGTCAATATTTGGCAGTAAATCACCCTTGAACATGACACTCCTTCACTTTCATGTCTGATTAAGTTGGGAAATCCACTTACCTATCTGTTGATCACACCTCCTTGAAAGTCTTCAAACTGATTTTTGATCCCATATCGAGTTAGTGTTTCCAACTCCTTATAGTTTCACCAATATGTTCAAGAGAAGTTCAACCTCAGTGAAAATATTTTGTAGTACTTATAGCCCTCTTTAGCATCGACAATCCCTGAGTCAGTCCTAAATAACTTTGTTTGTCCTACTCAAAATATTGATACTTGTTTTGTGTCGTTGATGGGGAATACATCAAGGCCATCCTGCGATGGGTCACTTCCTATCAACTTCAACACATTATCTAGGAAGTTGACTTAGAAAATACCTTTAGTGCCTTGGAACTTGCATACCTCAATGGTAGATCTCCTTGCTTTCAATGACAGGTTCATATCCTTAGCCTTCAATCGAAATATTTTATGAGTGTTCAACTTCAGATCATTTATTCACACTTCATAGATTGTACTAGTGTATCTTGAGGGTCATTGACATTATTGGTGGTTCCTCTTGCATCTGTTAATGCTTTTCATAATTGATTGGTAATCAAATGGTTTCTTCCATGTTCGACTTCAACATATTTCATTCACAAGGTTAGACTCATACTGTCGAGTAGTAGTGTCGAAGACCCTAGATTTAGTTTCATCCATCCAAAATACGCGAAGTTTTCATGATTGATGTATAGATCCACATTATATAATGATGGCCATGTTAATATTGAGTCTATTTGAGTATGGATCCACATTATATAATGATGGCCATGTTAATATTGAGTCTATTTGAGTATGGATCCACAATGTATGTCTGATGGCCATGTCTTTGATTTGTTCATATGAATTTTTGCACATTTCCACCCTTAGTTCTATAATTGTTAATATGCTATACTGAGTATGGGAATTCCTACCTCATAGATGATTTAATGATTATATTGTAATGTAACCCTTAATTATTTACTTTCAGGTCTCCAACCAATTGGTATCTGATCCTAACTTTCATATGATAAAGCACTTCAGTCCTCATACATAGTTTTTGACTTTGTACTTTAGGGGGCAATATGTTACACATAATTTTTTCACACTAAGGCAAAATACCCTAAATATGGATCTCTCATTATCCGATCAACCCTTTTCAGCATTCCCCTATGAAGATCGAAGAAGAGTCATTCTAAGAAATACAAGAATCCTATATTACATTACTAAAATCCCTAATTTCAGCCCTCATCGCACCTTTCCTATAATCAAAGTGCAATGTCGCACCTGTTACTATTGAAAACATGTAATGATCAACGCAGTTTGTTGGACCAAAAAGTGTGATGACAAGTGTACATGGGTAAAAATAAAAGTAAATTCTAGAAGCCTTATTCAAGAGTCTTCTTCAAACTTATTGAGATCAAGTTCATACCTATTTGGGCATTATTCCAACTTTGATCGATCCCATCCCACTAATTATGGATCCTATCCCCCCTCATTATGGATCTCACCCCTTCATAAGTGGATATACAACCGCTTCTCTTCTACTATAAATATGGAGCAGACCAAAGAGGAGGGGTTGGACTTTTGAGGTTTCTAACTTATGCATTCATGTTGTTGAAGTGAAGGCTTGTCATGCTAAAGAGAGGATTGGAGAATGGTGGAAGGAGATTTATGACATCGAGGCTTGGGTTGTAACCTTTCCTTCTCGATTATTTAATACAAAGTATATTATTTTTCTCACATTATGTGTTAACTATTTACATATGTTTCAGAATTCATTGAGCTTCTAATTAGTTAATACTTAAGCTTTTATATATTATATGTTTTGATCCTTTATATGTTTTTATTGTTGTAGGGTCCAGTTTCGGAGATCGAAAGTGGAGCAAGATCTCAAGCATAAAAAACCTGTTTTGTTAATAAGGTGAGTATGGTTCAAGCATTTTCTAGAGAAAAGGTAGCATACATTGTTTTGGGTTGTTCTAGATTTTATCATTGAGTCTAGGGAGCTCGCTCTTATCTGTAAGATGGATTTTTCCAATAACACCACCTTTCAAGCTTAGTTTGGGCAGTATGAGTTCATAGTGGTGTTGTTTGGTTTAACCAATGCACTAGTAGTATTCACAAGCCTTGTGAATGGAGTTTGTAGAAGTATATGGACGACTTTTTGCAGGTCTTTATAGATGACATTCTTGTATATTCCAAGAATGAAAGGGAACATGAAGAGCACTTGCAAATTATGTTGACATTCTTAATGGAAAACAAGTTGCATGGTAAATTGTCGAAATGTTTCGTCTTTCATGAGGAGATTCACTATCTTGGTCGCATCATACCAGGAGACGGGATTTTGGTGGACCCAAAAAATGGTGAAGGCCACAATGGAATGGTTACTTTTGAAATAGTTTCATGACATGCAAAGCTTCATGGAGCTAGTAGGTTGTTATTGAGGATTTGTGGAAAGATTCTCAAAGATTGCAAAACCCATCATTACAGTATAATGTAAAGGAGTTAGGTACATATGGACAGATGAATGAAACATTACATTCATTGAGCTAAATAGATTAATAACTAGTGCATCGATCCTCTAGTGCCTCATATGGATAAGGACTTGATGAGACCTCATCACCTCCCCTTAATTTTCAAGAAAATTAAAGGCCCCCCCATGTAAATTTTGCTAATGTCACTTTTGGATTGCTTTAGATTGCTTTATTTTGAGTGATTTTAGCTTTCATTGGTTTTCATTTTTTATCACTCCATTGCCTCTGCTTCTCCAACAATTTTCCAACGACATTAAGTTTGCTTGATTTTGACTTCCGGATTGAAAAGTATGACCTTTTAAAATCTCAATTTGCTTTCACCATCTTGTCAACATGATTTGACAAATTCCTTCTTTTGTGCTATCCAATCCTGATTCAACTTGGTCTCTTCGTGGCATTCCCATAATCCATAACGACTTACAAATTAAAATTAATATGTACATAAAACATATTAGTATGTAAATAAATATAAATAATTTCATTATTTACTTTTGTATTCTATATATCTCTATAATAAAACCTTTATTATAATAAGGCATAAACTTATATTATAAACATTGTAAAACCCACCATGACACATGTAATTCATATTACATAACACCCAACACGACATGCATTAAAACATGTAATATGAAAATAATAAAAAACATTGCTTTATGAGTAAAGGCAAAACCATATTCCAAATGACTGCAAAAATCCATCTAAGCCAGAGATGTATAAATTCTTTACTATTATGGAAAGTTGTCCAAAGAATAAAGTGAACACAGAATGAATGAAAATAATGTTAAATTGGGATTTATTCACGCATCCAGATGCCAAAATATTCAATACGACCACATCCCCAAAAGAGAAGACAAAACTCTCATTAAGTTGGAAAGAGTATATGGATCAAACATATTCATGGATTTCTTTCTATGAATGGAAGAAGCAAGAAGAAAATATGGATGTACATATGATATCCGCAAAATTCTCCTCCTCTTCAAAACATCAGTGGACAGCCAATGATGGCACAAAGATTGAATCCTCTTCTACTTTTCCTCCATATAAAGGAATCATCCTTGAAGACATGGGCAAAGTTGCTAGAGTTGTACCTTTAGTCCTAATAGATGACTCTGCTTTAGGGATTGATGGAAGAGCACCAAAAGTTAGTGAGAAAATAAATTGGACTAATATTGTCTTGAAAGAATTAGCAATACATTCATCAACAGCCAATGCACACAAGGAACAAGTAGACTCTTTACAAGGTTTTGTAAATAGTGTAAATAAAAGCATGAATGAGTTTCAATTTTCTGTTTCTACTATAGAAGGCTTTGTTCGAGAAAGTTATAATGAACCAAAGACATTGTCAGCAAAAATAGATAGTCAATTTGAAGAAATAGAAAGTGAAGTTCACAAAGGATTTGTTTTAACCCATGCAAAAATTGAAGACCTTTCCTCACAGTTTGCAAAAATGTCTTTAACAAATAAAGACAAGGACATCCCTTCTTCTTTATTATTTAGCCATCTTGTGCCAATACATTCTATCCGGAAGACTGTACATAAATTTCCTAGTTTGTTTCCAAAAGAAAAAATAGAAAAACCAGAATCCTCATATGGTTCTCATCTTTTGTCAATTTATGAGCCACTACCTAGCCAATACTCCTAGTATTCTACCCCTGATTTGAGTGATAAAGGAAAATTACTTGAGTCACACATATTTTTCACTGATGCCCATAAAGAATGGAACATTAACAACTTAAGCTCGGGCCAAATAAGGCAAATGATTGATCAAATTTCATAGAATGTAAACTAATATGCATGAGGGGAAAAAGTGAAGTAGAAGCTTGTAAGACACTGATTCAGTGTTTTACTGATACCCTTCAGAGATGGTGGGAAGTGAAATCCTCTCCAACACTTGTAGACAAAATGGCAGAGGAAACAGTTAAAGATGAAGCAAGAGATATTGTACATAATTAATATGGGAATCCACAAAATAACATGATAGGTTCTCTAACATCTTTCATCCTTGAGCACTGGTGTGGTGCAAGGACAAATATTTTAGATAAATTTCATAGGGATTGGGTCCAGAGAATTTATGAAGAAAAATATAGAAAAAATATTTCATGGAAACAAGTATATCTTGTCGTTCTTCCTTCCAAATTTGTAGATTACTTGAAGATTCAAGAAGTCATTCAAAATCCCTATGAATCTTATACTTGGGGAGAGATATACAACCTCATAACTGAAGCTTTGGTAGGACTCTGTACAAGCATGAAAGTGAACAAATCCATACAAAAACTGTCTAAGTTGCCTGATAGCAGATCTATCTATAATAAATATGGTCTATTAATAGATGATCCAGTGGAACACATGGAAAGAATGAAAAAGGCCATAAAATAAAAATGAACTATTCTTCCAAGCCCCAGAGATCTAGAAAAGCGAAAGGATATTATAAAAGGATTCCCATAACCCACTATTATGGTCCTCAAGATATTCATCTTAGGACACATAAGCAAGAGGCTTGGAATAAACTCACCTATTGGTTATGTGGAAAAAATGGGCATAATTGCCCACAAGGAGAAGAATCAAAATTAAACAAAGGGAAAAAATCACAGGAAATCACTAAGAAATACCAACATGATAGATAAAGAAGAGAAGAAAGGAAACCACTAGTCCAAATTCAATGTTACAAATGTGGTTCTAAATTTCATAAAGCTAAAAATTGTCTTGATATTCACATCAAAGAAGAAGTACATGTTTTGGGACAAAATTGTTGTGACTCTACAAAAACTTCCAGTTTTAGTATTTCTGATTCAGAATCCACAGATGATCATGGTGAAATTTTTCTTGTTGACTATTGTAGATGCATAGATTCATAAATTTGCCATTGCAATGAGTCAGAGCTAGATTCTGGATATAGTTCTGAGGAAGAGCTTGTCTTACAACATAAATAAAAAAATATGTATGGCTTATATTTCCGACGACGAAGAAGCCAAGGCCTTAGCAAGAATCAAAATGCCTCTTGAAGGATAAATGAAAGAAAAGATAATGGAAACATGCCTGCAGACCATGCTTAAGAACCAAGGTTCTACGTCAACTCCTACAACAAAGGTACTACCTCAAAGAAATCATCAACAAAATAAACAAAGAGTTCTTAGAACCAATGAAGTCAGTCAAGAGATAAAAAAAAAAATATGAAAAAAGAAATCAGTGAAATTAAAGCTCAAGTTTCCATATTAGAAAAGGAAAAAAATGAAGAAAGAAAAAGAAGATAATATCCCAAAACATTATTGGGTACCAAAACAAAACCCCTCTTTAAGAAAGAATTCAAATATAGAGATTTATGAGGTTAAATCATATGACTTCTTAGGGATAAATAATATGAAAATTATGGCAGACCAACACCAAGAATGTCATGTTATGCTCAAATTTAAAATTCAAGTTTAAGTCATTACTCTAAAGATTCTATTGAATACACGGGCAAACATAAATGTATTAAATAAAAATCAAGTCCTGCTAAATATTGGGCTAAGGAAAGAAGAAAAGCCATAGGGCCAGGAACACAAGAACACAACTTTCAATATGAAGTTCCTAAAGCCACCATTTGTTTAGAAAATTACTGCATAAATATTAAATTTGCAGTAGGAAGCATCCCAGTAGACTGTATTTTGGGAAATCCATTCTTAGCAGTCATTGAACCCCATGGTTCAACAAAATTAGCTGATGGTTGGTATGGATATTTTATCTCTGTCCCAAATCAAGAAGGGTATTTACAAGCCATCACATTGCCTTTCATCTCAACTCCAAGGATTTCAACTATGGTCCAGGCCATGCAAGAATTGGATCAGTCTGAAAAGCATCTGGAAGAGCTCAAAGACCTGAAATCCCTTCTTAAGATTGTTGAAGGATTGAGAAAAGATATAGTCATATGAAAAATAGAAGATTTGAGTAAACAGTTAGAGGCAGAATGATGTGCAGAAGAACCTAATGCTTTTTGGCACAAAAAACAATATTTTGTAGAACTACCTTACAAAACTGAATATACAGGAACACCCTGTAGGAGCATAGTCATCCCAATGAATAAAGAATACAGAAAGATCTTCCAAAGAGATATACAAGAACTTTAAAAAGATGGCTAATAAGAGATCTAACAGTCTTTGGAACTGTTATAGATTCTATGTGAATAAGCTCTCTGAACAGATTAGAGGAGTACCTAGATTAGTAATAAACTATAAGCTGCTTAATAATGTTTTGGATGACGATACTTATCCCATTCCCAACAAAGGAAATATAATAGCCAAAATTGCAGGAGAAAAGATATTTTCAAAATTCGACATGAAGCCACGTTTCTAGCAAGTATCAATCAAGGAAGAACATCAATTCAAAACAATGTTCAGTATCCCCTCCAGACATTATGAATGGAATGTTATGCCTTTTGGACTCAAGCATGCTCCTTCTAAGTTCCAAAAAATCATGCATCGAGTTTTTAGGCCATATTTTGATTGGCTAATTGTATATATTGATGATGTTTTAATCTTTTCCAAGTCCATAGATGAACATTTTAAGCATGTATATAAATTCATGCATATAGTCAAGAACAATGGATTGGTCCTAAGCGAGAAAAAGATGGAGATCTTTCAAAACAAGGTCAAATTCCTTGGACATATCATAGAAAACAACCAGATTGCTCTCCGACAACATGAAGTTGCATTTGCAGACAAATTCTCAGATGAATAAAAGGTAAGACTTAGCTGCAAAGGTTCCTGGGTTGTCTAAACTATGTTTGTAATTTCTATAAGGATTGTGCACAAGACATAAAAATTATGAACCAGAGGCTATAGAAAATTCAGGGCCTTAGACCACAACACGTACAAGAATGCATCCCATCTTGTACATTTCAGATGAAAATCTCTATAAAATTGGTTAAACAGACGCCAGTGACATAGGATGGGGTGGAGTTCTCAAACAACTTAAAGAAGATAAAGATAAAATTATCCAATTTGCCTCAGGTGTGTGGAATCCTGTAAAGAAAAACTATTCAACCATTGAGAAGGAAGTAAAAGTTGTCTGGAATTGTATTGATAAATTTGATATACACCTAATAAACAAAATATGTATTCTCATAACTGATGCTTCAGCCTTGAAGAAGGTGTTAACCAAGGACATCAAGAAACCAGGAGAGTCAAAGTTTGCGCGATGGAAAGCTCTCTTCACAAACTTTGATTTTGAAATTGAACACATTAAGGGCAGTAAAAACTGTATTCCTAATTTTCTCAGCAGAGAAAATATTCAAGAACAATCCTATATGATGCAGGAGCATTCGGCTTAGAAATATCATTGTATTTTAGTAGACATCGAGGGTCTTGTGTTTTCAAGGAAGTTGGTTTCATATGTATCAAATTAATGTAATTGTTAAGGTTTTGAGTGATTTTAATGAGAGATATTTAGAATAGGGATTAATTAAGTATTGTGAGGCATATTTGTAAATGTTCTCGAACGTTGGAAAACATGAGAGATTTAGGCTAGTTAATATTCCATAGAGATTGAGAGATCTGGGAATCAATTGTAAATCTTAGATTAGGAATTAGTTCATGATTTTGTGGATTAGAGAGGATCCTTAGGGATAAAGAAAAGATTTTAGGATTTTGTTGAGAAGGTTATGGTTCTATAGAAATGTAATCCTAAAAGGCATAGAAGAAGGTTAGCTAGTTAGAAATTAGTTCGAGAGTTAGATAGGTTTGATTGTAAGCCTACGAGAAGGAAAGGAAAAAGGCCACTAATAAGAAAATCAGTCCAGAGAGAGACAGAGACTCGTGATGTAATTATCTGTTTATATATACACAGAGATTTCGATTCTTGAGTGTGTGATGTGTGTTGATTGATGGACTTATGAATTGTGTGTGAATTAGAAGCAATTGTGCATAACATAAGGTTGTAGGTGTGCAGAACCAGTGATCAAGTGCAGGGAAGAATGCATCGGGTTTACGTAGACAATGTTGGAGGAAACCTTTAATGTTACAGTGAAGTTATACGGTAAGGTTCTTAAAACCTAAGGAGTTACGCAGCAGAAGCGTAAAAGAGCGAAGGAATAAAGAACGAAGCTGAAGATCGAAATTAGCACAGTTGAAGACCAGAAGGCGAGAACTAATATACAGGCAGAAACCCAAACAAATGGACTATTAAACAGTATAGACAAATGAATGTAGTAGTGGAGCACAATCGTTGGATCAGTCGGATCAACGAACGAGAGTGATGGAGATAGACAGCCAGGATTAAGTCGGGTAGAATAAAGTTAAGAAGATGGATGGTAGAGATTAAAACCACATGTAGAATAGTGGGGGAGTCTACTAAAACAATAATTGGTATCTCGCGGGCCCTCAAAGCGGTAAACGATATTTCTATGAGTTCATGTGATTAGCCTTATGGTTTGACATGTATCACCCGGAGGAAAGAGAAAACCACTTTTCTCAAGTTCTCTCGGGCGAATATCGCTCGTGCATGTAATTTGCGTGAGATTACGCGATCACTGTTGGATTGAGATGGGAGAGATAAATTGTGGAGATCATCCAGGTAAGTTGATGATCGACTGACACGATGATCGTCGGATTAAGGAATGAGATCGACGGCGAAGGATGAATGCGCTAAAGGTTGAGTGTTGGGAAATGTGTAAAGTCATGTGAATCAACAGAAAGGTAAGGTTTAAGTGTTATATGAAATATTTCTATTATATGAGAATTATAATAGAAATAAGCGGAATCAATGATTATGGGTTAAGTGAGATTTAACCATAGTCCTAAGACCATGTATAGTTGATAAGCGCGGGTGATTAAAATCAGAGTTGAAGCTTATATGATATTTTGTTATTTGGGTAATAAGAGTTAAACCAAAGGTTGTGAAGGGTTGCGCTCAAAGGTTAATTAAATTTTAGACTTGGGATAGTTAAATGAAACGATCCCGCTTAAGCATTTAATTAAGGGGCCTTAAACCTTGATTTGTGAAGGTTTCCATAAGTATGGAATTTTAGAATCCATGGGACATGTATATGACATGCAATTGAATTTACATAATGTGGGTATTGTCGGCTTAGGCTGACATCACTATCTAATGGTTATAGTAACTAAGTGTGATTATGCTCTTAGTCATGAAACTCTTAGAGAAATTCCAGACTCTAGGAATTGGGAAGATTATATGAATTCTTGGAAACCAACTTGGAAGCTTCGAAACACTCAAGTCTTAGACACAAATCTCCAACCTCATGGAGATATACAACATTTGGTCCCAAAATGTAAGGTTTATCCAAAATCTAACAAATGGATCCATGATATGGTTTTTGACCATTCTAGACATCTAGAAAACCTGGAAGAAGTTGCTTTAAACCTTCATTTCAAAGACCCGAACATAATTTAGGGAGAGGAAAATAACATATTTAATATTTTCCACAAATATTATGTGATAAATAGAGCCAGAGATCCAAAATTCCATTGAATTTTGTGGCCTCAACATAATCCAAAACTTATTTTTCCAAATTATGTTTAAGATTTCTCTGGATATAAAAATTTACGTTGGAACCTACTTTGCAGAGACAAACTAGATTATACCTATTATACTCTCTTAAAATTTTAATAACTATTTGTCACTTGACTATTACATCAGCGAGACTGGTTAAAAGAATGGTGGACATGGTTTGGCATCAACAAGACTACTATGGACCCCATTTATTTCCATTCAGATTACATACAAGCAGACGAAGAATGTATGGACTGCTTTCACCAACCCTATAAAATTGTAGTAGATTTAAACATATTCATAGATGATGGGATTCTTTTGGATTGTATGGCTAAACATCACCAATGGTTAGTCATGACAAAAATAAAGCATCAAATAGTACTTGGGAAGCCCATGATAGTTCGACGCATATTTTCTAAAGCATGGGACACCGTTGGAAGATATGCCAAACAAAGATTCCCTAGCACAAATATGTTGGGAACATATTCGTTTCTTGTGGGCTTTGCACGATAAAAGCATCCACTGTTTGAAATAATGTAAAATTCTAGTCACTTGACTATGAGTGTGACCGGTATCGTGGGATTCCAATAATATCTCCACAATGTAAATAAAGGTATCGTGGGATGCCTTAAATCTCCATTTTGTACACTTTTAGGACAATTCCATGTCCCAAAATCATTATTATAAAACTTTATTAAACGATTCTTTGAGCTCGAAGCACATCTCCGACAATTGATACGGTTTGACCCACATCTCAAAGCATCTACGAAAAAGACATTAGTCAGTATCAGTGGTACCATATGATGCCTTTGGTCTCCCCCCAAATTCTTATAAATAAGGGGGAGAAGAACCATTTAGGGCATCAAGGGTTAGAAAACTCTAGAGTCTAAGAGTCAAGAATTATCCTTGCTCTGCATCTACGTCTTAAAGGTGATCTTCTTATATCATAGAGAAATTCTTAAGTCTGATTCATAGAGAATCTAAAGTCTCAGAAGCCTGCGCATCAGGACCTATGAGCCTGCGGAGAACCTAAAGTGACCAGAGTTTCTTAGGGAAGAGTCTTTCGGTTTGAGTTCTCTAGTTGCAACGGGCCAGGAAGCCTTTAGTTTCTAGCTTGTTCTAAGAGGCCCTCATCCCCTACATCCAATAGGTCGAGAGGCCGAAAGGACAATAAAATGAGAAGTCATTGATTAACGTAAATTTAGTGGCCAAAATGACAAGAAAATGAGAAGCCATCGATCAATGTAAATTTAGCTTTCATGTCAGTGTGTCACCTCGGGGTTTTTTCTCAGCGTGTCATGTAGGCTTTTGAAATGGGGTTTTATGAATTATCAAGTTTCATATTTTAAAATTTATGGCTCATAGGCACCTCTACCAAAGTTGATCTCATATTTACATTATATGTTAAACCCATTAAACATTATAGACTCTTCAAGTTCCCTCCAACCATGAATGTGGGACTAAAGAATTTTGAATTTTAAACATGACAAATCGTTTGCCAAGTGCGTTTAAATAGTTTTAGGACTCTATCTTAAGGGATTCATATATCGAGATCTAGGACATGAAATCAGACCCATAAGGGCTTGTTGGAAAGGTAAACCAAAGGAGAACAATTTGGAAATGACTATATGACCAAATTTGTTAATTAAACACTCCTAAAATTTAGCAAGAAATAATGTTGCAAATTTGCAACAAACTGAGTCTCTGAGTGAGGTTTTTGGAAAAATTTGATTGCGAGGACGTTTTGCTATTGGGATTTCATTTCCAAATCATCTATTTACCAGTAATGCAACAACTAAAAAAAATGATTTGGGGCTCAGATTTAGTTTCTATTAATTAATTAAATTGGTTTTCTCTTTTAGATTTTGGTTTTGAATGACTTTTTAGATCTGGGTTTTATCTTCATTTTTTATTTATTTTTAATAATAGTTTATTGATATTTTTGCATAATTTGTTGAGCGAAATCACAACTTGAAATCTCAAGGTTTTGGATTGGAGCTATAGAGTGAAAAGGAGAATTTTCCAAATCTCAAAATCAGAGATCAAAATCTTCATTCAGTTGTCATTAAAACACACTTCTATTTTTAAAAATTAAATTGAATAATTATAAATAATAACTTTGTTAATGAGAGGGGGTTTCTATTTTTCTGCAAAAAGAGAAAACTCTTTGCATTGTTGCAAGGGGGAGTATATTATGTAGAATATCTTAGGCTCAAATACGAATTTTGGGGATTTCTTTCTGGACTTTTAATTTCTATATAAAAGAGCAAAGATTGTGCATAATTATAGATCCATCTTTTGATGGTAGAGTTGTTGAGCCCACGAAGATTTTTTTGGAGAATTTTTGAGCTTAAAGAAGCACTCAAAACAAAAAAGTTTATGTAATGTATTTAAATCTGAATACTATTGTTCATTTGAATGCAATATTAGACTATTGGTGTTGATGTATTTCTTCCAAAACTTGTATATTTTCGCACTATTGTGAATTATGGAAATGTATTTTCATATTACCAACTATCTATTTATATGATAAAAGAAGTTTATCAATTATTCCTAAATGTATTCATGAATGAAATTAAATGTGCAGTAACTATTTGCTTAGGGATTTATTAATTTACATTGGTTTAACAATCACTTAAGCATGAGAACTATTCCATCCTATAGAGACTTATTCTTAATTATTATTATTATTATTATTTATTTTTTTCCTATATGAAATAATTCACAGTTGTCAAAACTATTTATACAACTCAATATTGCCCCTAGTTGTCCATTTACTAGGTTAGGACATATTAGATATCATTTTTTGGGATTCAACTGCGTTAGGTAAGTCATTCACGTATGACCATTTCCATGAGAGGTAGTCGTAACTGACTAATTTCTCATGATTTTTGAATAGTTCACTTAGCACTCATTGCATCAGGTGATGCTCACAGGGGTGAAGGACAATTTTATTTGCATTTTTCCACATTGTTACATAGGACTACATTTAGATTTAGTTTTAATTTATTTTAAACAAGAGTATACTTATGTAGGAGCAAGCTTCATGGTGGCTTAGTTGAGCCCTTATTTCAATCAATTCAAGATATTGCCCACTTTGAGCAGCGGCAAGTAGGCAAGTCTGTCCTTTTGCATGTTAATACTAACAAGTATAATCATACACTAGTAGGTAAAAGTTATATTTAGAGTTAGATTTATGCATTTATATTATTTTGAAAATGATTAGGTATATGGTTTAGGTTAGAATTAGGTTGAGGCAATCAAGCCCATAACCGGTAGAAATCACCACACCAAACGAAAAAGGATTTAATTGGGATCTTGACTCTGTGATTTCCTTAATGGTGAACATGGTCAATTTTGTCCTTCAATAGGACTTCACAGTCTACATGGATGCTTCAAAGCAAGGATTAGGAGTTGTGTTGATGTAAGAAGGGGGGTAATAACCTATGCATCTAGGAAGTTGAAAAAACATTAGGAGTTTATCGCTGCATATGACTTAGAATTAGCGATATTGATGCTACCTCTAAATCTTTAGAGGTATTACCTCATTGAGAGAAGCTTTGAGCTAACGATTAATCATGAAATTTTGAAGCATCTCTTCACTCAAAGAGATCTAAATACTAGACAAAGGAAATGGAGCAAATTCATGAGTGAATATGATTTTAGAATTTTGTACATTAAGGGAAAGGAGAATGTGATGATCGATGCACTAAGTAGAAGACCATGGATCTTCTCCTTGGTACTCTTAAGGGTCAATTTGAGGGATCATACAGTAGAAAAACTCTTTAGAGATAGTCGGTATTTGAAAGTCATGTTAGTCCTCTATAATGGGAAGTAAATAAAACTGGATTTTAATGGCTATGTCCTTGAAGCTAATGGACTATTGAGATTTTAGGGAAGGATGTATATCCTTGATGGAGGATATATACGAGGAATCCCATTGAGCACTTTATTGTGCACATTTTGATGCGAAGAATAAATATGCATACATAAATAAGCTTTTCTTTTGGGTAGGCATGAAGCATGATGTAGTCTAATTTGTTGTTAGGTGTCTTGAGTGTTATCAAGTGAAGGTTGACTCTCACCACCTAACAAGATTCATGCAATCACATGACATTCCTATGTCTAATTCAGAATTCATTTCCATAGATTTCGTTGTGGGTTTTCCATAGATTCTTGAATTACATCTAGGTTTTGGACAAGTTGTAGTCAACGTTAGTGACTTAGTTGAACATGAAAATTACATATCATCGATCAATAAATGAGCAAATTGGAAGAGTAAACTAGGTTCTGGAAGACATGAGTATCATGTATTTTATGGATAATCAGATTCAATGGGAGAAGTACCTACCCTTGGTAGAGTTTGCTTACAATAACAATTACCACTGATTAATCAGGATGTCTCCTTGTGGAGCTCTGATGGGAGGCCATGCAGTACATTGTTGAGTTGGGAAAAATTGGAGGACAAAGTAATAGTAGGGCTTGAATTGGTACAAGGAATGGAGGAACATGTGATTTATATTAGAAAATGGTTAAAGGAAGCTCGAGGTAGATAGAAGAGTTATGTTGATGCACATTGGACCGATCAAAGTTATGAGGTAGCAAACCAAGTTTTTATTTGTATCCAACCCAATGAGAGTATTATTCGATTTGGAAATGGGATGAAGTTATCACCTTGATTTATACGACTGGTTAAGATAAAAGAGAGAATTATACCAATTGTCGATCGTCTTGTAGTGCAATACCACTTACATGATACTCATAATGTTTTTCATGTATCTATTCCATGAAATTATTTTGTTGATGAGTCTCAAAAACTCAATTGGAGGTAATCGTAGGTTTCTGACATCAAAATAGTTATGTTCAAACCGTTACACAAATTTGACCATAGAGTTTGACAACTCAAGCATCGTTTGATGGACCAAGTTAAGGTCCAATGGGACAAGTGTATTCTAGGATTTGCTAGCTAAGAGGATGCGGAGACTCTATGTCGAGACAACATCTCACTTTTTTTTACTACATGTAACACCCCATTTTGACCTAGGCAACTGCTTATATTGAGACCTCCATTTTCATGATATTATTTATGAATGCTATGTAATATTGTTGAATTTCATATTTGGGATGGGTGGAGTTATTTATATAAAACACTAGATGGATTATGTTTATGTTGTTAAAATCGATGTATTATTTACTTCCAACATGCTAATGTTAATTGAGACATCAAATGAGTAATGGTATGATATGCAATGTTTTATTGTATTTTGTATTAATTGATATGCACTACCATGACCTTGGGTAAGATGTAAGTTTATACGTAACGTGATTTTCTGACTGAATAATTTGGCGACAAGCATCCAAAACTAGTGTTGTAGTGTGGTCCATGATAGGGTGTTGACCCTAGTGTTATGAGGAGAGGTGGAGGAATTTCCCGTTGTGTAACCTCCAAACTTGGAGTCTTGGAGGTTTGTGATGGACACACTCCCCTAGATGTGTGATGATGACTGCCAATTGCATGTTGGGGAAGTTAGGTTGATATAGTCAACAATTCTGCCATTTTGGTTCTATCAATGGTTAGGTTGGTATAGCCAATGCCATAGTATATTGCAACAAAGGACCAATAGGATGAGAGTGAATGTAGGTTGGGGGGTGGGTGGATATAGGTTAGTTGTCAACCCCAAGTCGGAAGTGATTTCTTCATATGCCTTTACTTAATTATGGATATTAATTCTTTCTCCTTGTTTTGTTATGTCTTATTGTCATATTACTCCTTGATTACTTGTATCCTCTTGACTTTAACTATGGGGCGAAATTTTATGAAGGAAGGGTATATGTAATGCCCACTCCTTGATCCTAGTATGTTATGCTTAATTATTAACCCACCTATTGAAAGATTGATTACAATGTTAATTTATTCTTGGTGTTATTAGTATACATATGAGGTATGTATATGCTAGCTACATACCCACACCTCGCACAAGTACAATAATATTTCTATGATATACTATGTATTGAATCTTAAAGTGGTGCTTATGTTAACATTAATATTAATTAATCCTCATGCTTTATTAATTACTAATCATTATGGATTAATCTTAAATAGAACTTTATGTTAAAATAATGCTAATTAATCCTTATGTTTATTAATGACTAATTGGTGTGGTCGAATAAATTAATAATAAATTAATTACCATGAAATTTAGGCTATTACAATATAAAAGCATAAGAATAAATATGGGAGTGCCTTGCTTGTTTCTTTATGACTCCAATGATTTTCTTTTAAGGTTTTATTCGACAATAATATGATATGATTAAATGATAAAAGATTATATGTCATATAGTATAAGGAGAGTATCATATTCCTAATCCTCTTAAGACTAGGAAAAAAAAACTAATATTTATATCATGATAGACTAACCCTTGATTTGACCTTGTAAATTAATTATTTTTATTGGTAGGCTTGCTTGTCGTGCCTCATCTTGTTGGGAGGGGGGTGGAATTCAAGGCCCTCACAATAAAATAATGGAGTTGGTAGAATTTTAAAAAGGAAGAGATATTTGTTGGAAGCTTTTATGATTGGGTAGGCAGGACATTAAAGGAGGGGGAAGGATATATGAAGGGGGAGGAGAACAATTATGGGGGTTCTTTATCTTTGGGTTTTGGAGTCTTCGAAGAGTAGGGAAAGGAATTTTTGTTGAAAAATGTGCAACAAGAAATGTTAAATTTAGAATGTGCTAAAAATAGACCTGCTAAAATAGCATGTCTAAAAATAGTAGTTTGGCCAATGAGGTCATTGGCGACATTGGGTGAGAGGTGAAACTACTAAAAATAGAAAGTTCTAAAATAGCATCTATGGGTCCCTTCCTATTTATAGCAGTCCCTTGTCTATCTATAGGAAGTAAAATTAATTTTGGTCTTAATAGCAGTTGGAAATATTAATTAATTAATTCAGTTGAGTTAATTAATTATGGAAAATTAAACTTGAAGTCTTTGTGAGATCATGCAATTATTCTCTCTCTTGATTTAGGAATTTATCCCTTGATTAAAGGAGATAAGGTTCAGTTCTATAATGAGAGGATTAGTTGACTTAGTTCTAACTTGTCAAGACCAGTTAGATTATTTTAACGAGTTGTTAAAATAATAAAATATAGTTTGTTAATGCTTGCATGCATGTGACAACTATTATTTTAGATAAATGAGGATTCACTCATGGATAATTGTTGCATGTCAGTTCTGTCAGAGACCCAGTTGAGATCAGATGTGGGACAAGGTTACTATCAGAGCATTAACGTAATTTCTAATAAGTACGTTTTTGCGATGTGGGAACTAGTTTTCTCAAGGATTCGAGTGGACCATTGGTTGTTTTTGGTATGTTGGAATTAATAGCATATGCTTTTGCTATTATTTCCTAAGCAAACTACATAAGGACCATAGGGAAAGCCTATATAAATAGAGCTTGGTTGGTTTATGAGACATATCTTCATATCTTCATAGTTCATTGAGAACTGAATAGCTTGAGAGTTAATTCTTTTTGTATTGTGAAGAGGATTTCCCCTTGATTGATAATACATGGTTGGGGTTTTATGCTGGTGCTTTCCCCTGGATATATCTTGGTGTTATGTGTGATTATTTCTTTTGATGAGTGACGCATGTTTCTACTTGATGTTGCTCATGAATTCGATTATGTTTCCGCTTAATGTTTTGTAGAAATAGAACAAGTATTATGCTTTAGGACATTGCATATATCGGTTTGTTCTACAGGTGAAATTTCTACATGGTATCAGAGCTAGCTGATTTGTAGAAAAAGTTCTACATGGTATCTAAGCTAGTTGATTCGTAGAAAAAATCTACAAAATTCTACATGGTATTGGAACATAGGTGATCAAGCAAGAACAATATACTGAGAGGAGATTTCAAAGTTTTGAGTTTTCGGCCGAGAGTTTGTAGAGCAGATTTGAAAATCTCTATACAACATTTTCATAAATAAATAGCAGATTTGGATTCCTTGTGGAAAAATACCCAAAATAAATAAATAAATAACGGTTGAATCGAAGTTCGGATGAGGGAGATATCGTTGATTTAAAATCAGCTCCTTTTCCATAAAATTTCACGACGGCGGGAAAGTGGAAATAGATTGGTGTGCTAGCCAAGACCCTGTATGCACTTGAGGTACAAGATTCATGCAAAGCCTTGAGGAGCAAGGAGAAGGTTAGAGACTTGGTGGTTGAGAGGGAGGGTATATTACCTCTCAACATGCAGAGCCAGAAGAAGTCTTAGACAATTGTGGAGGAGACACGATTGGTGCAACAACTTCAGGAGGTTGTGGAGCAACCACAACAGGGAAAGTTGAGAGGAGATCGAGTAGAGACATCTACTCATACAAAGACTTTTAGTAGGGGGAAACTTCGAGCTAGGTGGGCAAAGGGATCACATGTAGCCATACCTCCAAGTAGGAGGTAGGGTGATGTGGATTGATCGTCCCAAGGAGGAGGGGCAAGATCCTTGAGGTACCCAACCTCTTGGATGAGACCTTGCTACAGGAGCCCCAATGTGGAGTAGCAGGAACTGACTGATTGGGTAGAGATAGATGTGGATGGAGCAATAGAGAGAGCGACGGTGCAGGGAATCCCAGGACAGCGCATAACTAGCACGCTGCAACAATGCGAGAAGCACAAGTGTTTTGCACAGTGCTAGGTGGCACAGAGAGGTGTGCAATGGTGTGAGATGCATGGAGATGTTGCAGTAGCACAGATGTCAGAGAGGGAGCACTTGTCAGCATCAGAGTATGTTTCTAGCCCAAGAGAGTAGTCAGTTGGGAGTGTTTTTGTTCCAAGTGTTCTTGAAGCAGGTGGACCGGGTAGATGTGTTGCATGCAGAAAATTTCCGAGTTACAGGATTGGGTTCGAGAGAAAGCCTTTCTTGTTGAGAGGGAGTGTTGAAAAATGTGCAACAAAAAATGTTAAATTTAGAATGTGCTAAAAATAAACCTACTAAAAATAGCATGTCTAAAATTAGCAGTTTGGCCAGTGACGTCATTGGCCACATTGAGTGAGAGGTGAAACTGCTAAAAATAGAAAGTTCTAAAAATAACATTTCTAGGTCCCTTCCTATTTATAGCAGTCTCTAGTTTATCTATAGGAGGTAAAATTAATTTTGTTCCTAACAGCAGTTGGAAATATTAATTGATTAATTCAGTTGAGTTAATTAATTATGGAAAATTAAACTTGAAGTCTTTGTGAGATCATGCAATTATTTTCTCTCTTGATTTAGGAATTTATCCCTTGATTAAAGGAGATAAGGTTCAGTTCTATATTGAGAGGATCAGTTGACTTAGTTCTAACTAGTCAAGTCCAGTTAGATTATTGAACAAGTTGTTAAATTTTCTATATTTAGTGTGTTAATGCTTGCATGCATGTGACAATTGATAACTGAGTATTTCTCGTGAATAACTGATGCATGGAACTTCAGACAAAGACCCAGTTGAGATCAGATGAGGGACAGTGTACTATCAGATGCTAGGATATTTCTAGTAAGTATTCCTTGCATGAGGAAGAAATCTATTTTCTTTTATGACTACGTAGGTGGACCTAAGGTGACAACAGGTATGATTAGGCCAATTTTCAGCCTATATAACGAGGCCTAGGTAGTCCATGATTTTCTTCTTCTAATTATAGAGAGAGCAGGATAGCTATTGAGTTGATTATTTTTGTATGTTGTTTAGGATATACACTTGATTGATCATACAGTGTTGGGGTTTTATGTTGGTGCTTTCCCCAGTGATATATCTTGTGTTATGTGTGATTATTTCTTTTGATCAGTTATATGTGTTTATGCTTGATGATGCTCATGAAATTGATTTTGCTTCCGCTTAATGTTTTGTAGAACTAGACCAAGTATTATGCTTTAGGACATTGCATATATTAGTTTGATCTACAGGTGAAATCTCTACAGTTGTCACATTCACCATAAAATATTGGTAGATATAAGTAATGATTTTTAGGGAAAGCATGGGATATAGGAGGTAAAATCAGAGGCTTGTATTTATCTGGAATTTTACAAGGTATAGGAATATATACAGAAACTATAGAATTATTCTTGATCTCTCGAGGCTCATCAATTTGAGGATGGTCATCATAAGATTCAGAAGAAGGGTCTTGATGAAGATCAAAGTCATGCAAATATTTTGTATTCACAATATTTGAAGGGAAAGAATCGAATGCAGGTCTAGGATATTTTCTCAAATACAATATACTTTGTAAAGCCTTCTTGACATTCTCGGGAAAAGAGAAGAAATAATTTATAACAAAGAACATAATGTCTTGGATGAAATTCCAACTTGAATACCTCATCTGTCCATATTGTCCTTTCATGTTTCTACTGGTCAGGTTCATCCTCCAGTGGAGTCCTTGGATATGATATTGAAACTGATTTAGAGTCGCCATGTGAATGATTTCATCCTTATTTTGTCTGATCGTTGTCCACCATCAACAATAAAATATAGATATGATACGGTAGGGATCATTTAGACATGCATATATTGTAGAAATTTCACCTGTAGATCAAACTGATATATGCAATGTCCTAAAGCATAATACTTGATCTAGTTCTACAAAACATTAAGCGAAAGCAAAATCGATTTCATGAGAATCATCAAGAATAAACACATATAACTAATCAAGAGAAATAATCACACATAACACAAGATATATCACTGGGGAAAGAACCAGCATAAAACCCCAACACTGTATTATCAATGAAGGTAATTTTTCTTGGATGGTCAAATCATCAATAAAACTTGTATCTTGATGCTCATACACCTTCCCCTATCCTTAATATACCTTCTTAAACACTTACCATCACTGATATCCCTCAAATTCATCATTTTCCCATGAACCCTAGCATAATGCTACAATTTGACACTTTTCTAGGTTAAGCTTATGTTTTTCCCTTTTGGACCCCTTCCCCTAACTCAATCCTTGACATTCCACTTTCCCCTACTTGCTAACATCCCTCCCTACTTCCCAAAATTTTCTCAAGAATTTAGAAGCCCCTCATCCCCTTCATTTCTACAAATCCCTTGTTCCTCACATCAGGATAAGTTTTATTCAAATGATTTTTATTAGCCATAAAAGATGAATTTGCAAAAGTGAGAGAGGTTTTCATCCATCATAGACCTAATATGAAAACCCTCCTTCCATTTTTACACAGGCCTCACGGTTTGGGAGAAATGTCTAAACAATCATTTTCCATAGGAGAGTTGTTGCACTTCTGAAATGACCTTGGTGGAAGCAATTTTTCTCCTAGACGTAATGTCCAAAATAATTTCTTGACGCATCAAATGATAACTAGAAATAGAGAGATTTCCAATGAGCTATCATGAGCTCAATTTGAAGTTGAGGAAGACCTCCAAACATTGATTGCAACAGCACTCTGCATTTTAGCAACCTCATTTTTAGCAGCACTCTACATTTTAGTAGCCAAGTTTTGTTGAGGATCTACACTTGATTAATAATACAGTGTTGGGGTTTTATGCTGGTGATTTCCCCAGTGATATATCTTGTGTTATGTGTGATTATTTTTCTTGATCAGTTATATGTGTTTATGCTTGATGATCCTCATGAAATCGATTTTTCTTCCGCTTAATGTTTTGTAGAACTAGATCAAGTATTATGCTTTAGGACATTGCATATATGAGTTTGATGTACAGGTGAAATTTCTACAATATATGCATGTCTAAATGATCCCTACCTTATCACATCTAGATCTTCTTGTTGATGGTGGACAATGATCAGACACAAGAAGGCTGAAATCATTCACCTCGCAACTCTAAATCAGTTTCGAGATTAGATCCAAGGACTCCACTGGAGGATGAACCTAACTAGTAGAAACATGAAAGGACAATATGGAAAGATCAGGTATTCAAGTTGGAATTTCATCCAAGACATTATGTTCTTTGTTATAAATTATTTCTTCTCTTTTCCTGAGAATGTCAAGAAGGCTTTACAAATTATATTGTATTTGAGAAAAGATCTTACACATGCATTTGATTCTTTCCCTTTGAAGATTGTGAATACAAAATATTTGCATGACTTTAATCTTGATCAAGACCCTTCTTCCAAATATTATGATGATTGTCTTCAAACTGATGAGTCTCGAGAGATCAAGAATAATTCTATAGCTTCTGTATATATTCCTGTACCTTGTAAAATTCCAGATAAATACAAGCCTCTGATTTTACCTCCTATATCCCATGCTTTCCCTAAAAATCATTACCTATATCTACCAAGATTTTATGGTGAATGTGACAACATCACTGCTGAGACACATGTATTGAATTTTGAGTCTTTTCTTGACCTTTTTGAAGTTGATGAAGAGGATTTCAATATTAGGATTTTTTCTCTTTCTTTGCAAGTCAAAGTCAAGAGTTGGTTCAAAACCTTGTCCGATGCGAGCATCTCTGATTTTAAGCAATGCGTCGAAGTTTTCCTCGACAAGTGGGTGGTCAAACAGAACCATTTCTTGATTCTAGAAGAGTATAACCAGCTGAAAAGATAGCAAGGGGAGACAATACAACAATTTTCTTCTAGTTTTAACCAAGTATATTTTTTGATGCATGCTAATATAAGGCCTCCTCCTGGATCCACTCCCTTACACTACCCGGAAGCCTTTGATCTGGAAATAGAGTTTCAACTGAGGGAAAGGAACCTTGCAACACTTGAAGAGATGCAAAACAATGCAGTAGATGTAGAAGCTAATCTGCTGATTAGAAGGGAAAAGTTGAAGGAAGAAAAGATGAAGAACATAGATCCAGAGGAATCAACATCTTTAGAGGTAAAACTCAACATTTTGGTAAGTGAAATGGAAGAGATGATGCAAAAGATAACCACAAGGAATGAGTATGATGTTCAAGACCATGGCTCGTTGATCGAACAAAAACAAGTGGCTGATCCAAAACATCTTCTTTCTTATCCCAGTTGTCATAAATCTAATAATGATTGTTTTATAGATCATCTTGGAGAAGAGAGAAAAGCTTATCTAACACGTATGCTTGATAATGTGTTTTATGCTATTGATTTGCCTAAGTTTGATCAGTATGATGATGATTATGTTCTCCAAACAGAAGCTAGTCTTGCAGACAAATCAGCAGGTAGTTTATGGGAGTAAGTTCACTTTCAGCAACTCGAATACAATGATTAGCTGGTGCATATCAGCTATGGAAGTGAGGTGGAAAGTGAAGAAAATTTTGAAGTAAATGAAGGATATTTGCCTTTTTGTTTTACTTCGTTTCAGTTCATCAAAGACAACTTTTGTGCAATCAAAAATCAACCGTCGATAAATTTTGATCTTGACCATCTAGAGGGCAATGAAATCCTTATTCAGACTTCTCATATCTAGATTTGTGTCCCCTAAATGCCATTGAATGTCAAGTTGCAAATGAAGACTTGGAAGCTGGAACATATGATCAAATGATGCAAGATGATTCTGTAACATTATGTTTTGAATCATTTCAGTTTTTGAAGGGAAATTTGCATAGTATATCTTCAATAAAGGATGAGCAGCCTGTAGAAAATCATGCAATCTCATTGGAACTAATAGAAAATGGGTTGCAATAGTCTTTTCAAGTTTTTCATGATCTAATAGCTAATGTGTTGGATGATATCTGTAATCAAAGTCCTTCTCCATTAGCTAATTGTGATCTTGATAAAAGTATTAATACAAACTTGATCAGGCAGCCAGTTTCTTTGTCATTTTCAGTAGGAGTCTCCTCACAAAGCTCAGATGAAAGTTTTCATTCATGGTATGAGGAGAAGCAAAGTAATCCATTGGATGAGCTAAGTCCCAGTGCACATGAATTTCAAGATCCTTATGCAGTATTTTTGGAGTCAGATAGAGAATCCATATTATTCAATCTGGGAAAATTTGTATATGTTTACAAGTTTTCATGGGACTTGCATTTCAGTAGTTCTCTCTTATTTCTCATAAGCATGCACTTGTGGAGAATTCAAAGAGCAGACAGAATGCTTAATTGGTTGCATTGGTTGTTTCTTTTCACTTGATCAGGTGAGGAATGGATAAATGAGAGTAAGGTGTGATTAATAAGCTCACAGAAGTGAGCATGGTTCATTCAGTTTCAAAGTCAGTTTGTGTCGTCAAGTCATCAGTTTTCAATCATGCATTTTAGTTTGAGTTTTTTACCGTATTGGCCCACATGGTTAGGCACTTGGTCTACAGTGCTCTTGACACCTCCAAGGAGATGCCATCCCCAATAAGGCCAATGTTAGTGTCAGCCTTTGCAGCCTTCCACTTGTGATCAAATATTCTCTTATAAAGTGGTCTTGGGGTGTCAAATTCAATTTTTTGTCATTTTAGTGAGTCTTCAAGTAAAATTTGGTCATTAGGTATTAGGTCTAGGATTATTTTCACTCCTTCCAAAGTTTTCCAATAATTGGTCCATGTCACCATTCGGCTGAGTGTACCATCAATTAAAGAAATGTCATCATTATTTCAAGTTCCAATGGGTCATTTTACACCTTGTTTGTGCTTCAATTGTGCTTAGGTAAGGGTCCTTTCCCTCTCCTAGGGTTTTGAAGGTAATTTTTCTTGGATGGTCAAATAATCAACAAAACTTGTATCCTGATGCTAATACACCTTCCCCTATCCTTAATACACCTTCTTAAACACTTCCCATCACTAATATCCCTCAAATTCATCATTTTCCCACAAACCCTAGCCTATTGCTACAATTTGACACTTTTCTAGGTTAGGCTTGTGTTTTTCCCTTTTGGACCCCTTCCCCTCACTCAATCCTTGAAATTCACTTTCCCCTACTTCCTAACATCCCTCCCTATTTCCAAAAATTTTCTAAAGAATTTAGAAGCCCCTCATCCGCTTCATTTCCCTTCATTTCTACAAATCCCCTGTTCCTCACATCGGGATAGGTTTTATTCAAATGATGTTTTTGAGCAAGAAAAGATGAATTTGACAAACCTGAGAGATTTTTTTGTCCATCATAGATCCAATAATAAAAACCTCCTTCATTTTTTACACCGGTCTCATGGTTTGGGAGAAATGTACAAACAATCATTTGCCACAGGAGAGTTGTTACACTTCTGAAATGACCTTGGGAAAATCAATTTTCATCCTAGCTGGAATGTCCAAAAGGCTTATTTGATGCATCAAATGATAAATGGATACAGAGAGAATTTGAATGAGCTATCATGAGCTCAATTTGGAGTTGAGGAAGACCTCCAAAAGTTGACTGTAATAGCACTCTTCATTTTGGCAGCCTCATTCTGCACATTTTGACCAGGCTTGGGAGATTGAGCTTTTGATAGGGAAAATGAGTTCCAAATTAAAAAAATTCAGGATGGTGGCGTTGCACCTAGAGGTTGAAGCGTTGCGCATAGGGACAGAGCATTGTGCGTAGGCCAGTTTTCCCTGTGCAAAAACAACGGTGTTGCGCATAGAGAAAGGCACTGCGCGCCTGTAGGAGGCATTGTGCATAGGACCAGCAAGGGCCAAAACAACCTCCTCCCACCCAAAAAAACACCAAATTTTCCTTCTTTCCCCTCAAACAAGTAAGTGTTTCCCTTGAACTTCATCCTTGGCTTTCAATTAATGTATTTGAGGTTAATTTGCTATGCTAAATGTGTAACCCTAGAATATCCTCTATTTATGACTTAAAACCCTAACCCTTACTATTCCTCCCATCACTTATCCCTAAAACCCTAAAACCCTTCCTACATAACACTCCATATCACTCCATATTCCTTTTTCCTTCATCCCCAAAGCAATACCGTAAAACCCAAGCCCCTCTCCCTCATTTTCATGGTTCATACCCTCCCACTCATTTTCATGTTTACCTAGTCCACCAAATACCCCACAAGATCACTTCCCCTTCCCTTATTCCTAATCACCCTTACTCACCCTCTCCATTCCTTTTCTAGGAGTACATAGCCTCAAGCTTGGTAAACATGGACAGAGAAGATAGAGATTATGAGGAGGAGAGAGATTTTGATTTGATGGAGCATGATGAACTGGAAAAACATCATATTCATCATGGCATAGAGACAATTGATTTGGAGGCTCAGGATGAGGCAACAAAAGAAAACATCATCATCCAAGAGAAAGAGGCTCAAATCCAAGCATTGGTGGACAACTTGGCGAGAGCCAAGTATGTCATCACATATATCAAACAAGAATACATGCAACTAAGTGATAAGAGGGTCCTCATGGAGCTAGAACTTCTCAAGACAAAAAGACAAAGTGACAAGGGTAAATCAGCAATACAAGAGGAAGAAGCACCAGTCACTTTGACTTCAATCGAGAAGGAAATTGAGAGTGATAGAGAAATTTGGCTTGAAAGAGTCAATTTTCACATAGAAAAGCTACTGCAAAGGGCCAATAGGGACAACCAGATCATCAGGCACATGGCCTACCACTACAGGACTTGGAACAAAATTTGCAATATACAAGTCAAGCAGATGAAAGCAAGGCTGAGACGGGCTCGAAAAGGAAAAAATGAGGAGGATATAATTAGGTTTCATTCTAAAGCTTCCTTGGCTCATCAAGATTCTTGATGATGGTGTTGCTCACTAATTTTGATCAAATTCCGAGGAATTTTTTCCTTTAGCAAATTTTGGAAATTTTCACACAAGAAACTTGGCTCCATGCGCAGCGCCACCGGCGCTGCGCTTTTCCTAAGGACACCTAATGGAAATATGGCTTGCATTTTTGGATTCATAGCGATGAGTAGATGCACCATATGCATTTGCTAAGCTTTTGGAGCAGAAATGGTCTACCAAAAGGTCAAAAAACACCCCAAAAATGACCTTTTTGCCACTTTTTAGACACACAGAAGTAGTCTTGGGAGAATCAACGTTTTAGGGGTCAAATGAGCTTCAAATGAAGAAATTTTATATTTTTTAGAAATTATACTTGAATATATTTACAATGAGCTATCATGAGCTCAATTTGTATGTCGGAAAGGCCTCCAAAAGGGACCTGAAAATGGTGCTACAGGAAGGGCCAGTGGCGCTGCGCATAGGACAAATTTCGCACAGGATTTCTATTTCACTGTGTTTTGAATGTGATCATGGATTTTCTCTCATGGAGGATGTTTTGCTAATGTAAATGATGACTTGGCTTGTAAATATGATTGATAATTAGTATTAGAGGATAGATTCATTAGATTAAAAGTCATTTTGAGCACAAATGAATCAGTTTCCTCACTTTTAGAGGCAAGTTGTTAGGATGCCTAGATTCCAGTTTCTTGTTCAGTGTTGGTTATATTAGCTCCTCATCTTAGGAATTCGACCCTTGAGGATGGGAGGAGGTTGAATCAATGCCTATATCTTCTTCTTCTTTCTGATTGTAAAAGGTTGGACTCAACTGGATGCTTATGCTTTGATTGGACATCATTTTGTATCAGTTTAGCAAGAGATTAATAAAAAATTGTAGCTATTTCTTTGGGATCCATGTGGTATGATGTTTAGCTCAGTTTCCTCTATTGTGATCGTATGTTAAAATGTTTTTTGTACTTCATTAATCATTTCATTGCTTCTAAGTGGATGTTTTCATGTTGATAGGCGTAACCCATAACATTAATGCTCTGCTTTGGGAAAATATTCATAGTTTATGTTTTCTTCAGTTTAGGAAGGATCCATGGTGATCACATGCTCTTCCTAGCTTATCATCGGTCTTGAAACACCTCACCCATCAAAACCCTAGAGTGTTAATATTTATACCTACCTTTCCCCATCGAACACCCTACAATTTTGACCTAATTTCCTTTCCCTAACTGTTTGGCCCCTCTTGATCCAGGAAAAACCCTTCAAATCAAATCAAACCTTGTGCTACTATACATAGCCTAACATCATTTTCCTGATCCAGTCATCTTGGCTGAGATCCTCACGGAGAGAGCCCTCTTTTGGCCTAGTAGGGTTAGTTACTTGGCTAAGTGTGGTTTGTGGTTACCCTGGCATTGCCTTCCTTCATCCTGAGATTCAGTCCAGGTAATAACAGGGCCAAAGCATGGAGCTGCAACGAATGCAGGAAAATAGGTCGTAGGTTAGATGAAGGCTTTCATTCGAATGAGCGAGGGAATTCGGTGAAATGAACTGAGCGTATGTGAGGATGTTTAGTCGAGCGAGCCAAGTTCGAGCGAGGGCATTCAGTCGAACGAGCTGAGGTCGAGTGAGGGAGTTTGGTTGAATGAGGGCGTTCGATCAAATGAGCCTATGGTGAGTGAGGCATTTGGTCGAATGAGCCAAGGGTGTGCGAGGGTGTTTAGTCGAATGAGCCAAGGGTGTGCGAGGGCATCTAGCTAAATGGGCAAGGGTGTCTGGCTGAACGAGTTGAGGGAGTTCAGCTGAATGGGCGAGGGCATCCAACTGAACAAGTCGAGGGTGTTCGTCTGAATGGGCAAGGGTGTCCAGCTGAACGAACCGAGGGAGTTCGACTGAACGAGCCGAGGGAAAGAAAGTGCATTTGGTGAAACGGTGAATGACATGCTGAACGAAGGAACAATGTGATGATTCGGTGCAACGATGAACGAGTTGCGATGGACGGTAAAACCGGTAGGCACTCTAAACGGTGTAGACCAGGTTGCACGGTTGTGGCAGAAATTGTACAAAGGAAACTTAGGGTTTCCTGCAAAGGCTATAAATTGTATACTTCGTAAAATATTTTTATTATCATCAAGCAGACTCATATTTGAGGGAGTGGCCCCTCCCATTAAAATATCCATTGTGCATATGTGTAAATGGTAATAACGACGAAGATGAATAATTGAATGTTTATGATGTGTATGTGAATGTATGCTTAGAAAAGTTGAAGAATAAACTAATTATAGAAAGTAGGCGTAGTCCACATTGTATGAGTATTGTTAAAAAGAAAATGGGTGGTGGCGCCGCACCCCCCTTCATGTGGTTGGAAGATTACTGTCAAGGTAGGGGCATGACAATAGGGATTCTAGAGCATCATTTTTATTCCATTGGAGTATGTGAGGTGCGTAGTATTCTCATAATAGCCCTGTGACCACAATGTTAGACATTTTGAACATCTAAGCCTATCATTTGGGTCTTCTGCCTCTACTTCTTTATTATGATAAATGACCTCCCAAATTCATCAAATGCCAATGCCATCTCTGCAAATAGTAACAAAGTGTGGCACAAAGATTAAAGCATAAACTTAAAAGAAAGGATGAAAAAATAGTGAATTTTGAACCACAGATTTGAGGTGTGTGTACTCCTCCCTGTGTGGAAGAAGACTAAAAATGGGGTGGAAATGCAGCGAGGTTAGAAATGAAACATACCTGGGCTCCATTAATGGACTAAAGATCCAATGTTGGGGTTCGATTTTAGTTTGCTACTAGTAAAATCTTAATTCAAAACTCTCTTCAATCTCATTTTCCCTCGTGTCCTATGAAAAGTGAAAATGTGCTACTCGTTTTCCCTCCACCCTATGAAAAGTGAAAATATAGTACTTGTTTTAATCTCGTTTTCCCTCTACTTTTGTTCCCTCTGCCCTATGAGTTTCAGAACGTAAATGAAGATTGGATTTCACAGGGCTTTGTTACATCAAAATTAAGGCTGAATTTTTTCAAAAATGTTAAAGTTTATCTCCCTAAAAAAATATTAAATACAATATTTATAGATTATAGAGTAGATATGTAGGTGTAATGTAAGTATGTAAAAATTTATAAATATGGGTTTAGTTAAATAATAATAATAATAATATTATATAAGGTCAAAAGTATGGGCTGAGTGAAAAATTAAATGTTGGCTCAATTAATAATAAAAATAATAAAATTCAATTTGTTATGTTTTGATTTTGTTATTAACTTGTGAATAGGCTTTGTTACAATACCATGAGCCAATACCATGGCTTATCAATACCTCAATCCTAAAAACCATAATTGATTTCATGACCAAAATATTTTATAAAAATATGACAAGATTCTTAACCATGGATATTCACCCCTCTTTACAGTGGATTATTAACTTGTAAAAATTTCACTTTGTTATAATACCATGGGCCAATTCTATGGCTTATCAATACCACATGCTCTAAGAACATAACTTATTTCACAATCAAAATATTTTATAACAATATGAAAATATTCTTAACCATCGATATTCACCCCCACTTCACCATGGATATTATTAACTTGTAAATAGGCTTTGTAGCAATACCATGGGCCAATACCATGGCTTATCAATACCACATGCCCAACAACCATAACTTATTTCACAATAAAAATATTTTAATTTAATTGAATTTTATAACATTTTTTATTTGAAGCTATTAGGAAAATGGTTGTAATTAGTTTTGAGATATATATAAACCCTCTATCCTCACAACTACTAAAATTATTCCCATATAAATTAAATTAAGGTTTTAATAAAATTAAAAATTAAAATGCTTTTATATTTAAAGATGTGAAATTTATCTAATACAAATATTACTAAGAACCAACATAGTCTATCTTTAACTAAGGATCCAAGTGATGATAGCAAGAAAAGTGAAGGGAAGAGAGGGGGAGGGAGATAGTGACAAAGATGGAGGGTGGAGAGAGTGAGAGAGTGACGGGGGGAGATAGAGAGAAGGAGGTAGGAAGATAGAGAGGGGAGAGAGAGAAGAACAGGGGGGGAGAGAGATATGGAGTTGGAAGGGGAGAGAGAAGAAGAGAGGTGGGGAGAGAGATATGGAATTGGAGGGGGAGAGAGAGGGAGGAAAGAACTAAGGCATATGGAGATAGAGGTCTAGAGAGAGAGGGAGTGACAAGGGATAGATGGATAGAGAGAGGGAGAGAAGAGAGGAGGGAAGAGACAGAATAGGTGGGGATAAATATAGGGAGAGAAGGGAAAGACAGAAAGATGGAGGCACAAAGATGGAGGGGGGAGAGAGAGAGAGAGTGATGGGGGGGCAGAGGGAGGTGAGAGAGAAAAGGAGAGAGATGACCAAGAGAGAGGAGAGAGAGATGATGTTGGAGGGGGGGAGAGAGGGAAGGAAGAAGAAAGACATAGAGGGAGAAAGGTAGAGAGAGAGGGAGTGACAAGGGAGCGATTGAGAGAGGAGAGATAGAGGAAAGAGAGAGAGACAGAGAAGAAGAGGGTGGGAGAGAGAGATAGATATGGAGAGAGAGTGTGTATGTTTGGGGGGTGAGATAGAGAGACAGAATAAAAAAGAGACACATAGATACAAATATAGATATTATATAGTATTATATAGCCAGCCTAGATCCATCTCAACCTGGATCTATCTAGCACCAAAAACGAGGTTTGCACATCAAGAGATTGGATCCCTTTCGGTATTTGATAGATTCGGGTTAAGATGGATCTAGGATGGTTTAATAAGTTTGTAGTTGTATTTGAAAAACTAACACTTTTTTTCATGGATGTGTTTGAAAATATTTTTTCCATATTTGGTGTATTTATCATAATAATAATATTCTAATTTAAATTTAATTTTAAGCTTACCTTCTTTATGCAGTGCTTTTGTTGTTAGTTTATAGAGATAGAGATGTTATACTTTTGGAATTTGAAAAGGAAACACGTGCTCTTAACTTGGTTGTATTGAAAACATTTAAGTGTAAGATAGAAACATGCCCTATTAGCTTGGTTGTATTAAAACCATAAGTGTTCTTGTATGCTAGGTGGGTGCAAACAACAAAGAGTATATGGTAAGTGGACTAAATAGTTAAAAACAAGTGTTAGTTAAGGAGAAAGTTACAAAAATCTAACAAATATGCTATAGTGAGTTAGGATATTACTGTTTTGGGATGTCTAAAGTTGAAGGTACATTTTATGGAGGTGTAGTCTAAGCCCTTGGGTGTAGGGCACATCTTATGGGAATCTTGGACTTTTGGTTGTGTTAGTGGTTTCAACTAGAGGTGGAGAGTCCAACCAATGAGTATGAAGAGTTGTTCATTTACAAGGTTGGAGTCAATCAATTATTCTCCCTCTCTACCCAACTCTAAGATGAGGAGTGTGCATAATGGACTTATTATTGTAACATGTTAGTGTCAGCGTTTGCAGCCTTCCTCCAGTGATCAAACATGCTCTTACAAGTGATTTTAAGGTGTCAAAATCAAATTTTGTCATTTCAGTGAGTCTTCAAGCAAAATTTGGTCACTAGGCATTAGGTCTAGGGTTTGCTTTCACTCCTTTTGAAAATGCCCAATTGTCGGTCCATGTCACCATTCAGCTGAGTCTATCATCATTCAGAAGGTTGTTATCATCATGTCAGGTTCCACTGGGTCATTTTACACCTTGTTCATGCTTTAGTTGTGCCTAGGTAAGGTTCATTTCCCTCTCCTAGGGTTTTGAAGGCAATTTATCTTGGATGGCCAAATCAT